>CAJQUN010000841.1:0-172715 GCA_907163345.1 Haberlea rhodopensis | reverse complement strand
AAACCAATGTCATTGCTTGGTCATTGGGTCCGTTATATCATGGCGGAATCGGTTTGTTTCCTTGGCTCCATACTGTTGATTCTATGATAAATCTAACCAAGGACAGTATGATTTCTTGGTATTGAGATATACTGGAACATTAATTTTTATGTTTTAAGCGCTTTTTAAATATTGTTCCAGTGTTGACAAAAGTTTATACATTTTGAAGGTCTCCTATTTATTTATAGACATTGCTGAATGATCTCGTTGTATGTGCCTATTCCAAATGCCAAATATCTAGAACTTCATTACATGAATTCATCTCATGCATCTACGAAGTATGTGTAATTGCATTCTAATAATGGATGTTTGATGTGCTTTGAATTGTATGTAGGGTTACATTTCACCTGTTCCTTGGAAGTGCTCTGAAGAATTCTTTTCTGATACAATAAAGAGTAGAGATCCTCTTAAAATAGGGTTGGTCTTTAGCTTCTCTTTCCCTTAACTTTACCTGTCTTGTTAAACTAATGAGTTGACGATTGTTTTATACCTTCTATTTTCCCTAAAATTGTTCTTAGGTTTCCAAATGTCTTGGCATTGCGTTTAGTCCGAGATTTATTGCGTTGGGATCCAGTAAGTTTTGTTCTCAAAAAGCTTAATGTAATGGAAATTGAACTATTACGATTTCAACTTTACTGATGCTTATGGGATCTCCATATTTTCTTTTAGGAGATTCTTTTCTGAGAAAATGCTTGTGTTGTGAACTTTTTTTTAACCATGTCAGGAGGATAGACTCAGTGTTGATGATGCCCTTCGACATCCTTATTTTCACAAGCTTCTGAAACATGAGGTAACTTAGAAGTCTAGTTTTGTTTATCCCACTGCTAGTTCTCTATTGTCCGTGGGGAGGTCCTTGTGTCCATGAGTTTGAGAGAGATGAATCTTTCTGTTGAGCCCAGATCCGGCTTCCAAATGGCCCTTAAATCTCTCAACCATTGTCGGCTTCTACAGTCAGTTGACTTTATGATCAGCTTATGGAAGTAGTAGTTAAAAATTGATTCTTCAATTATCGTGACCTTCTGGCTGCTGCGTAAACACAAAGGTTGGAAGGGAAAAGAATGCTGGGCTTCGAATGTAGTCTCTAGCTGCGTAAACAGCTCTTAAATCATTTTGTTGCTAATTTTTTTCCGAAAAAATATACAATTTTATTAATACAAAATTCACCTAGTACTAATTAATGGATTTTAGGCAAAACATTCACATTTTGTGTCTCAATCCACAAAATCAATATATGACCTAAGTAAACACTCATACCCACAAAATAATATATCATGTCTGTTCTTAACATAAATTAATTAAGTCAATTCTTTTAAAAAAAATTATAATTAATTGTTATCTGGTTTTGGTGATTGACAAGGATCTATGAATCCTTTGCATTTGATGGATTAATTTCTTTGCTTAACATCTACTACCTTAGTTTTTATTTGTAAAATGAATTAATTTGACATAATGTGTTTATGTAATTAATTTTGAATATCTAGTATTAAATTTGTTATCATCTCTGTTGTTAATTATTTGGGGCCATGATAAAAATTCCCGATGTCATATTTTGTATAACTCATCTAAATTTTTTAACTTCGTTTCTTGCATCTGCCTTGGAGAAAACTTGACTAACAAGTGCACTAGCTCCTAGTTATCTACCTCATCAGAATGTTCGGACCCAAAATATGATATATAATATATATATATTATATATAGTATATATATATATATATTATATATATATATATGATCGATGTCCTACAATATATAGGCAGTTTTAACAAAAATAAATAAAGCTGTATGAAATTATTATGGCTGATATGCTTCTTTATGTATTTTGTTGGTCGTGTTTGTCAAAAGGATAAAAGCAAGAAGGAAGATGCAGGTGACCGAGAGCTATGCAACCGGTTCACTGAGATAAAAGCAGCAGATTGAAGAGATGAAAATAATTCACTCTGTGCATGTGGGAACGAAAGAGAAAGTTGAGTTTGGTCATGCATTGCGTGACTTATTATGTATTTTTGTATACGATTATTTTTGTGTAGTTCTTATTTTTACTCTGTTTACGTATGTGCAATCAATTCATTCTTTTCTGAGTAATGGAATAGTGTTTTCAGATACATCTTTGTTCTTCATAATTTCTCATAATGGAGTCTTGCCTATTCACATCAATTCATCAATCCACTTTTTAACATGGTACAAGAGCTAATCAAGCAAACAAGCTTGATGTATCCTCTCTTCATTTTTCCATGGCTTTTGATAACAATTCTTCACCCTCAAATACGTCTGGTGTTGGCACTTATGCCTCAGTTACTGAAGATCCTACTCAACCATTCTACATTCATCCTAGTGATAACACCAATACGGTGGTCATTACAAATCCCCTTAACTGGCCCCAATTATCCCACTTGGCTAGCATTGGTTGTTTCAATCAACAATAAATGGGATTCTTAGATGGTAGCATCTCTATCCCTACCATCGGTGATCCTTCATATGTTCCATGGATGCGGTGTTAACAATCTTCTCCTCTCATGGCTACTAAACTCTGTCTCACGGGAAATTGCATCCAATGTACTTTACATCAACTTTGCACATGAAGTTTGGGATAAACTTCTCTCGCTTATCTCAACCTCTATCCCTACCATCGGTGATCCTTCATATGTTCCATGGATGCGGTGTTAACAATCTTATCCTCTCATGGCTACTAAACTCTGTCTCACGGGAAATTCCATCCAATGTACTTTACATCAACTTTGCACGTGAAGTTTGGGATAAACTACTCTCGCTTATCTCAACCAGATAACATAAGGATTTTCCAACTTCAGCAACAGCTCAATGTTTTGATCTACACATGAAGTTTGGGATATCATACATAGCAATAGGTTCAAAATTCAAATTACACAACAATAATCAAGTTTTTATCCCACTAATTGGGGTCGGCTATATGGATATTTAATCGATCCATACATGATAAATTTGCGAATGTCTTACGCTATCCTTTACCCGGGCTTGAAACCGACCATGGCGGAGTTCAAAATTCAAATTTCACATAGGGGTACAAACATTTTTCAGGATTTAGGAGCGATTTGCAACCACTCCCATCACTAGAGTTCCGCAATGGTCAGAAAAACTGCTTTGATTGGCTAAATATTGAAGCGGTTTATAAGTACCCTTATTGCTATAGTTTTTGTCACGGTTTAAAACTACTTCAATCCTTAATATGTTGGCGCTGTTATAAACCATTTCAATTCTGTTAGAAATGGTTAATCACTCGTATTGAAGATAAGAACACTATCTGTAGAAGCTGCCACTCAACCGCTGCAACAAGTTTAGGAACAGTGAAAAGAGTCATAGAAGTTGAGTACCTTTTTTTTTGGTAGCGTACCAGATCCATATTCGAAAGATATCGACTGAAAATCGAATGGAAAAAAATTATTACTCACAGAAACATAAGTTGAAGTTTGTTGAAATAAGAAAAATCACTGCCTATGTATCAACTTCATCAGCAATCATCAACATGGAAAGTTGAGGATGCTGATGGAGTGAACGCGTAGGTGGTCTATGCTATATCTGGAGAAGATCTTCCGGTGCAGTTTCCACCCTTGGATGGGATGAGATCACTCTGTTTTGAGGCAAGAACTAAAACAGAGGGCTCCCAAGAGATGTTCTTCTGATGTTCCATCCTAGGTTGAGAACTATCCCAAGAGATGTTCTTCTGATGTGACATAATGGCAGCCCTGAACTCATGAAGCACAGGATTGGTCGAAGGTCTGAACTTAAGGCTGTGGAAATTAGTTATGAATTTCTTTTTGGATATAATAATAATGATGATGATAACAATACCAATAATATTCGTGTTTTTCTTTGCATTTTTCTTGAAATAACAATCATTGTAAAACTCAATTTTCTTTATTTCATTACCAGTTGCTTTTTTTGTATTGCTACCTAGCGAATTCATATCTATGGTGTTAAACTGGCAAATACATGCAAGATACCAAATTGAAGATAGTGCTGAAGTGGAACGAATGTACAGGAAAAAAAAAAACGTTGCTTATGTCCAGAAATGTCGTCACCCTTTGTTTGTCCCTTGTTCATTGATTTATAATGGTATACGATATTGGAACAAGAACCAAATACGCGGCGATAAGTTTCGCTGTTGTGGAGACACATGAGGGGGGAGTAGGGGACACACCTGTTATTATGCATGCATGGCATCGTCACTTCCATGCAAAGCCCCCCCATTTCATATAAATATGAAATCTCGTGCAACACAATTCTTCTTCATCACTGAGAAGCTATTAATTAATAATTATGAAAAAGGATGAGTCAGAAAGTGAAATAAATTCTGTTTGGCAATCTTTGCTTGTTGCTTGTTTCATCATTCGGGAAGAAAAGAGTCCAGCAACAACTCGACGAGGAACAGAGGGAATCATACGTGAAACGCTCTGATTCTGAAGAATACAATAAAGAGAAACAGGAAAGGGAGCACGGAGGCGGAAGCGGTGGCCGCGGCTCGTCCGTTGAACATATTCAGTACTGGAACCGCGAGAGCCCATTTTAGCGGCTGAATAAGTGCTTGGAGGACTGTGAAACTCAACACCTCATCCATAAAGAAAGCTGCCAGAATAGATGCCAGAAAGAATATCAAAGAGAGAGAAAGATATGAAGGAAATGACAGACAGGAGGAGGAGGGAGGAGGAGAAGAGAAGCAGCAACGTGGGGAGAATCCGTATGTGTTCGAGGATCGCCACTTTGTCACGGGACTGCAGATTCAACACGGCCGGGTTCGGATCCTGCAGAAATTCACCGACAGGTCAAAAAAACTCTTCCACGGCATCGAGAATTATCGTCTCACGATTCTTGAAGCCGACCCTCTGATTGTTCCTAATCATTCGGATGCCGATGCTGTAATCTTCGTTGCAAAAGGTATTATTTTTGTGTGCCACCTTAATCTATGTGATTATTAGTAGTTTAATGTAGTTTCGTTTGTTTTTATATTTCATTGATCCTTTTAATATATAGCAAAGGGAACGGTGAGTTTAGTGACGAAAGACAGGAGGGAAAGTTTCGATATGAAAGTAGGTGATATACTGAGGATCAAAGCGGGGACTATTGCTTATCTTATCAATAGGGACCCTAATGAAAGACTTGTCCTAGCGAAGCTGCTGCAGCCAGTCTCCATTCCTGGTAATTTTGAGGTAATTAAGGTGAATGGATTCTTGAACTAATGGATATAGTGTACTTTTTTAAATGATATTCGACACGGTTTATGTCATAGGTGACAACTTAAACAGGCCTTTTTCGGTGCAGGAGGGGAGACTCCAGAATCATTTTACAGGTATTCAGCAATTAAATACTGGAAGCCGCATTCAATGTAACTTTTTCCATAAATTCATTCAATTTTTGGCCAAAATTTTTTGTTTCATGTAGGTGAAGAGAGATAGGATAGAGAATTATTTGGGCAGCAGAGGCAATGAGCTATACTGAAGGTTTCCTAGGGAGCAAATCCAGAGCAGGAGCCAGCACGAAGAGGGCGGAATCTGGCCGTTTGGCGGCGGGGATCGAAGGGAACTTTCAATATTTATCAGCAGCGCCCAACATATGCCAACCAATATGGACAGCTCTACGAAGTGGATTCTAGCGATTTCAGGTCGCTATATGACCTTGATATTGCCTGTTGCTTTAGCCAACATCACCAGGGTAATTACAATCATCTTCCTTTTCTTTTTTTTGTTGCTGTTTCTTGATTTTGTTTCGTCTTTTTTTCCTTTTTAGTCTCGTTTGTTTGTTTGTTTTGTTCAATTTAATAGTGTGCAATGACGGCTCTATACTACAACTCGAGGGCAACAAAGATCTGTACAGTGGTAGACGGGGAAGGCTACTTCGAGATGGCGTGCCCCCACCTGTCTCAGCCTCACAACGTCCATCACGAGGGCAGCAGCCAGAGGGAGTCCAGCAGCACTCCCAGCTATCAGAAAATCAGCTCCCGCATGAAACGCGGCACTGTGGTGGACTGGTGGTTGTACCGGCGGGTCATCCTTTCGTGGCTGTGGCCTCAAACAATCAGAATTTGCAGCTCCTTTGTTTTGTAGTCCACGACAATAACAACGAAAAACACACTCCCGCGGGTAAGTCAACTTCTAATCATAAAATTCATCATATACAAAGCGTTTAAAAATCATAATCGTTGAAATGTATTTTGTATATATACAGGAAGAGAAATGTGATTAATCGGTTAGAGAGTAGTTGACTTAGATTAATTAATCATCCATATTTACCTCTTTGCCCCTTCTATGCTGTGTTTTGTTTTTTTGGTTTTAAGTTGTAGATTGAATATCTACCATTCATGCTAACAAGATCCAACAGATGAGAGAAGAAGTAGCATTCTGATTTGTTTAAAAGTTGGAATCAAGAACAGAAGGCATGCGGCGGTTTTTCTTTTCTCTTAGGCAAGAACAAAGGGCAACTTCTTCTTGGGAAAAAAGAGAGAGAACATTGAGTGGCAAAACAGAGAGATAGAGAGGAGAGAAACACTGGGTCATTTTCTTGGGAATTCTCTTGTATCAGGATTGATAGGGAGAGAATTGAGGGAGAAAAGGAATGTGTTGTAATCTTGTAAACATCTCTTGTTTTGGTGCAATGGAGTCGCCTCCTCCCGTGGATGTAGGCCTGGTTGAAGGCCAAACCACTTAAATCCAGTGTCGTATTTCTTTCCTTGCTATTTTACGTAATCTGCTGAATTTCGTGCTATGTGTCCGTGCATTTATGATAAGCAAATTTCGGTTTCTTTACAAACTGTGTGTGAAGATAAATTTGACGTGTGCTTGAATCTGAGTGCAATCGTAGTGTTGGTTTTTGCTTGGTGCTCATAGATTAAAGAAGTGAGACTAATTGTAATCTCTTACTGTTGGTACAAATTGATGTGTGTGTACTATGAATTCTGTCAAAATGGTTTGAATACATATGCATATTGCTCTGCAACTTGGAAAGATTTAAGAATTGCTAACTGTCGGGAATTATTACTGATCGGACAGAAAACTTGGTGCAGTAGTTACTAGTTAGAAGAGTTGATTTCTCGTATTCTTGAGTAAGCTTGAAATCAAATTCAGTTCTCAAACAGAGTAATAAAGAACGATTTAATTACTGCATTAACTTGGCATTTTGGAGTTGGTTGCTAAGTATATATAGATATATCGATAAGATTGGTGCGATCAGAAAGTCGAGTTTCATAACAATTGGGTTTGTCGGGGTAATCGAAAATCACCGGATCGAGTAATGGAGGATTTGGGATGGGATTCAGATAGGGGTTTGGGAAAAATTTTGTTCGGGTCGGGTACCCGAAACTAGATTTCCTTCTAAAACTAAAACTGGGCTTTGTTTTTTAGGATTAAAATATGTGTATCATTTCTTTAAAGAAAAAATAAGCTTTCAGGAACCCGAACCCGATTTTTGGTACCCTAAACCCGAATTTCGGGTACCCGACAAATTCGGGTTCGGTTATGATTTTAGTACACCCGATTACCCCGAAATCCATCCCGATTCCACCCCTTATAGTTCATTGATATGCTTATTACGTGTCTACAATATCATAAAAAATTTAAATTTAAGTGATCAGTGAGATCGAAGGTGTTAAGAATACAATTTTGCATGAAACCAATCAATTATTATTAATTTTTTCTTTTTGAATTTTAGAATTAGGATTAAAGTGTTTAAATCATTTGTTGACTCAAGTATCAACAGTCCCATCCTCATCTTAGCATACAGCATAGAAATTTGCAATTAGCCCAGCCCAATTAATCCAAGGCTGTGTCCCAATTAGTCACTTTGGGTCAACTCAAAGCCCAATGGGCCTCCGAATGAACACATAACATTTCATGAGGTTGTATATGTTAAATTGGCACTACCAATATCATGAGAGAAGATGTTAGCATGTGAGCATTAAATGAACAATAGATATTAAAATTCCAATCATTAATGATACGCTGGTGTCTGAGAATACTGCAGCTTTTATAATCATGTGCACTGGGACGCATTATTGTGATTGTGATACTACACTGTGCAAGTATTCTTTTTTTTTTAAAAAAAAAGAAAAAACTAAAACACATATCTAAAAATAAAAATGATATCCCAGGTCCGATATATGGCAAGTGTTGTCCTGACCTAATTCATGGTTTGTTTGATGATGTTCTTAAGGGTAGTGTCCTTAAAGACATCATCTCCATTCATTTGGAATCTTTTTTTTAAAAAGAAAAAAAAGATTCCAAATAGATGGTGGATGATGCCCCTGAAGGCAGCGCCTGGATGTGGATGAAGGCGCTTGAGTGACAAAGCCATTGAAATGTTTGTTTTATGGCTTAAATTCTAGTAAGCCACTAAATTTCTAATCCCTAGGCTTAGTAATTATAGAGTTAAGTATATATATTTAATTAATAATCCATATTAACAAGTAATTATACAGAATCACATAATTCCCCTTTTTGTATTTAATTATTTTTAATTATGAATACTTGGTTTTTTATTTGTTCTTGACATATTAAATTTCTATATTAATTGTGATTTTGGGAAAAAAATACAAGGGTTCAACAATTGTCTTTGCTTTGTGATCGATAGAACACGTGGCGCTTGTGTCGGTGTATGGTTGAAAAGATTGAAGTTGCGACATTACCATTAACCATAGTTATTGGTAAAACGGTAAGCGATTGATCCAACAATTAGTATAAGAGCAAGGTTGCGTGTTCGATTCCCATTAGTTGTATAGAGTGCAATTATTGGGGGGGGTTGTTGGGGTCTATGATGCACGAACACTGACACGACACGACACCACATGGACAAGGAGACACGAATTTTCAAAAACATTCAGGATACAACACGGCTTGGATACGCCTATATATATATTTGTAATATAATATTATATTACAAATACTAAAATTCACATTTTTTAAATTCTAAAATCATGTAAAATCAACAAAAATATTCTTACCAAATTCAATAAGCATATAAATAAATAAATGCATGTCACTGAAATCATCATAGTATCACTCATACTGACAACAAATGTATATTATTTCAATTAACATACAGTTTATTAATACGTCTAACTTTTAATTTAGCCAAAAACTTTTTAAATTGTACAATTAACATCCAAAAGTGTCCTTTCTATGTCGGACACGCCGATGGGTCATGTCCGACACGGGTGTCCGATTTTGAGGGGAGTATCCGACGCTGGTGTCCGATTTTATTTTTATAATAAAATGAAGGACACGCCACGCGGCATGTTCGGCACGTATCCGCAGGGTGTCTGAGAAGTGTCGGTGTGCAACACTGCACCGAGTAATTTTTAGAAATATCTGTGTATCATAGCAAAATAGGTTGATGTTTGGTACGTCCAGCTTTTATAATTTTGGGAGTATATCAAAAAATAGGATTTGAAACCTCTTTTATTATTACAAATCTCAATGGAAGTATAAAAAAATTCAAAAAATTCCATTGAGAAAAAATAGGATTTGAAACCGCAGGCCAGATATACATCAAACGTCTTACGGAAAATCGCAGTTAGATCCGATCCATCCATATAGACTTATGCTCAACATGGATATCTTGGATTTTAAAAACAGAGAAGTTATTATTGATGAATGACCTTCAGCAATGAGGATAGCAGCAGTAACACTTGATCTAAGTAAGGAATGATTCATTTTACTTCTTAAAATGAGTCTAGAAGGACCAGCTAAGATTGCCTGGGCAATGATAGACCCAGGTACCAAGAAAGAAGTTTTAGCCGGCGAGTCCCTAAAAGAAATTGTGGACAATGTGGCAAAATTCTTTAAAATCTGTTTCATTAGAGTAAGTTACTTCGAAGGAATGGAGGAAGAGAAGGCTAAAAATATAGACAAGCTCTAATTAGCCTGAAACTACATGATATTTGTTATGTATACGATGGAAGACAGAGATAGAAGAAAAAGATGCAACAGAACTATTCTTTGCCAAAATACCGAGCCCATGGAGAGAAATGCTTATCCAGGATTATACACCCTAGGCAATAGAGACGATAGCCACGAGAATGTCATTTCTTAAGGTAAAGCTCGCGGAGTGGTGCTACCAAGCAAAACTCCGAAAGAATTACAATAAGCTTAGATGAATCAACAAAACAGCCCCTCTTTGCTGTACGGGGTCATCCCTACAATCATTGGAAACTACCCCTAAAGGCGAAAGATGAAAAACACAGAAGTCATCAATATGCCCCAGGAAGTAGTTCAAGAAGAAGTGGGTCTTCCTAGAGACCTAGAAAGTTCTGGTCGAAACAGAAAGCCAGAAGTTACAGATATGGGCAAAGATCAGGATCAACAAGGGGTAGAACCTCGTCAACAGGTTCTAATCAAGCAAGTTCTAGCAGAGCACCAACGAAGAGAACTTTCAGACGCACACATACTCGTGCAAATGAGAGTTTCAAAGATTGTAACTGCTGGACATGCGGAGTAAGATGACATATCTATACAGATTGTCCAAAAAACCAAAGCCGTGGAGTAAGACAGCATACCAAAGAATTTGAGGATGCTGTCTTTTTCCAGGATTTGGTACAGGTATATCAATTTGAGGATATTACCTCAGATGAAATCATCTAAGAAGAAGAGATCTATTCTGATGATGGAGGTGAATCCAGCACAGAATCAGAGTGAATGAGAGTTCCTTCAACACGTGATCAGAGAAGAGCCGTCGGGATTTTTCTCTCATACCATGTTTCTCGTAAAACTCTTATGAGGATCATGAAGGAATAGCCAAAGCTTCAGATGTATGATGGGTTTACAGTTGAAGCAATGGAAGAAACCATGGATATGCTAGGTCTTCGAAGCAGGAAGCATCATGTTATCCATAAGGTAACAACATGTGAATTTGCGATCCAATGGAATTCACGGGAAATCACATTGAGATGCAGTTAATCCCATACAGAGAAATCCAAGAGATTAAGAACAAGGTTAAAGGAGAAGTTGCTAACACACTCTCATGGATGCATATTGGAGCCATTAGAGTAATCATCAAGGCAACTTTTAAAGAAGGAATTGATTCACCACTCAATCTGGCAATCTTCGACAAAAGAGTCCTGAACCTCAAAGATTCTTGTTTGTGAGCAGTTGCAGGAAATTTGTATGCGTGAAATATGGTTTTTAACATCTATCCAAGGATTTCATACAATTTGAGAGATCGAGATTTAGTTCTAATTCTTCATCGAGATTTTAATAGAAGTGATTTGATGAAAGAAGGGAACATACCTTACTGGATCACCTACAAGGTGTCATATGCACTCTCGAATACTCATCATTCAGAGGTATTCTTGATAAAGGAATTCATCGAAGTCCCCAGAATCTTTGAAGATTTTGCCAAAGCAATATTACCGGACATTATTGATACTCCGACAATAGGAGAAATCGACATGAGGATACAATCAACATGTTCTGAACAGAAGCAGGAGGCTTATGATCGAGCCAAGAAAGATGTATTTACAATAGGATATGTTAATCAACAACTATCCGGGGGGGAATAGAAGGCAGTCTCGAGCAGAATTCAGAAAATCTCTGATGTATTCAAAACAACAGGAAAACTGAAATGCCCAAAAGGCTAGAGAGAAGTGCAAATAATTTTTGATATTACGGAGAAAGATAATATCTTCCCTTGTGATGTCATCTACTATTTGCAACAACCTACAATTGACAAGTATCAAGGAAACCTTCAAATTGGTGAAATTGATCTAACAATTGCAGGAACTGCAGAAAGAATCCCAGAACAGCTTATTTTAGGGATTGAATTTCTCGAGGAACATAAACCTTGGGAAAGATTGCAAGACGGAATGGAATTCACGGTGGAAGGAAAGAGATATAGGATCAGATGACCACCGGTCCATTCTCCATATACATCTCCGTCGGGATGTTATATGCAAAGTATCGGGCAGAATATTTTGCAGCTTACATTGACTCGGGAGCTGGAATATGTACTGTGAACCACATGAAAGTGTTCAGTCCACTACTCAAAAATGATGTTAAGTTTGAGTGGAATAAAGATCACAGACAAGCTGTCAAACAGCTTAAAGAAGTTTGCAGGCAACTACCAAAGCTTGCAATTCCAAACGACGAGGATGAACTGGTATTATACACAGATGCCACTGATCATAGGTGGGCTGCGGTACTTATGAATGCCACACCAGATGGAGAAGTGCCATGCAGATATTGTAGCGGTCTATTCGACAGCAGCGAAGTTACCAGATGGCACATCAACGAGAAGGAATTCTTTGCAGTTCGAAAGCTTTTAAAAATGGCCATTATTTTTACTTGCAATAAATTTATCTTAAAATAGATAATACAAGTATCGAGTCTTTTTTGAAAATAAATTGAATCAAAACCAGAAAATGCTAGACTTTTAATATATGGCAAGCCGAATGCCAATATTATGATTATGATATTGTCATAGTGAAATCTGATAAATATATTCTTGCAGATTTCTTAAACGAGATGGAGGGACACATTGCTAGCGATACCCTCAAACGAGTGAGGAATCTCAGGGAAAACCTAAAGATCCTCGAATGAGACTTTGAGACTCTTTTGTCTAGATGCGGAGGTTGCAGGAAGATTTCAAAGAGCAGATCGGGATCTTGTTACTGATCACATACGAGCATGCTTTCGGTACCATGAACGTTTGTCTGAAGTCTTGAAAGGGCTCATCCTCCAGGACGCACCTTCAACGGTGCATAAATGAGTGTTTAGAGAATGTGGCTCATCTAACCCGGAGGCAAGGGATTCAAGTACCCCTGTCACGAGTGCTGCAGATGATGCATTCCTGGAGGAAGTACAAGTTGTAGCAAATGTTGAGAGTCATATGTTATCACAATCTGGACCTTCAAGTAAACCCAGCACCTCTGGGGTAAAAGAGGGAGAGTTGAATCTTAGGCCAATGATTGACAATTCTAAAGTTCAAACTAATGATGATTTAGTTTCTTCACCTATGCAGGATTACCAACGTATTTGGGAGAAATAATTACCAGACGAGGTATCAACCCAGGCAAATCTATAGTTGATATCTCCGAAAATATCCGAGAGTTTGGATGAAACCAGGCAGCCATCCAAATGATATTCAAGAATGGTATAATTTCGGAGCTCTGGCTTCGATTTATACTGTTGCACCAGCATTCTCCGAAATTTCAAAATTAGAAAAATGGATCAGAGTAGCTGTTCACGAGACATGGTCCAATAATCCACATTTGGCCAGATGAGATATTTTGGAGTTGTATTTTTTCAGTGCTGCTCCAAAACCAGGGAAGAAAGGCTTCATTGAAGCTTTTCATTTTATCAAGATTAGACGACCAGACGGAAACGCCTTAAAATATAAAAATGGCTCTACCAGAAGGTATACCAATTTTGGTTGGGACTATCATGGAAGATGAAGTTTCAACCAGACGTGCACTGGGTCTTTGGGTTTGTCTAACGAAAATGGACAAAGTCAAATACTCATTCAAGTTCTTTCAGAATTCAGCCAACAGAACTTTCATGCTAAATTTCATGACCTGAACCTCAACAAGATTTGCCAAAGAACTTTTTGAAGCGAAAAGAAGAATTCTTTGGGAAAACAAGATTCCGGCCGGGAAAGAAACTTACCAAAATTCTACAACATGGCACACATTGGCCGATGGATAGACCATATTTGCCAAGTATGCCCGGAGCAGAAAGAACCAGAGTTCGGGAAAGGATTTTGATCCAAACCCAACAGATCAGAGGCATGAAGATACAAAAGACCTGCTGACAAGAGAGTCCGCTTTCCTAAAGCTCGGAGACCACAAAAACCAATAATGTAAAGATTCCCCGACAAAGGAAAATGTGTAGATCATTAAAAAATAGTGCGGTAACTGTTCAACGCACTCAGACAAAAATAATGGACCACTCACAAGAGAAGTTGGCATAACCAGACAAAGATGTCAAACCACATGAAAGTTAAAGCGCACTCACGGGCACACCTAACAATTATCAAGATTTGGAATCCGCAGTTGAAGTCCGGATTCATGCCTATATAAAGGCATTCATCATGAAGCTAAGGACATAGAAAATTCTCCATAATTTTATGAGAATAAAAATGGTAGCCTCCAAGCTTTGTAATCTTTCGACTTTCATAGCTTGGTAATATTTCTTTTCTTTTCTTACTTTTTTGTAAACATCTGTAATATTGTTCTGTTTTTAGTTTATGTAAGTCATGCCTAATCTTTATTAGATGCTAAACAAGTCCGTCTCATCTCAAAATGAGACGTTTTAATGTAATAGATGTTATAAGTATTTCCAGAATAAAAATAAGGTTGTTGCCCATCTATCTCCCAGATGTCTTTAATATTTCATATATATGGTTTTACTTTACGCCCTACATAGGAAACGAAACAGGGTTGTGTTGGCTATTGCTGAACGACTCTCTAACAGAACCATCGGTTGTGATCTTGTGGTTGGTGGAGAGGAGCCATCGTAAAACTTGATTGAGTACCTGACAGTGGTTCGGTCAAAACAGTATTAATTGGTTTGTTAAAATTTTATTGTAATACGGAAGCATGAGCCGATTCTTTATTTTCTTTGAATCATGAAATGTGAGTCCTTTGCAAAAAAATGCCCTTGGATTCATCCCAAGATGACAAAAACTGAAGGATTTCATGTTCAATAACTAGTTTTATTAGAGTTAAAGTTTGGAGGGTATAATAAAATTTTTTCTAAAATTGCTTCGATAAAAATAAATATTGTTTTGGTATTAACATTAGCCAAAAACTAATATATATTATTTTTCTATGTTTGACTTTTAAAGAAAAATCGAAACTAGTAAATTTTGCAGAAGTTGGCAGTATGTAAATGTACCTCGTGTGCATAATCTGATGTATATTTATGTGAGTTGAGAGTCTCAGTTTCATCTGACATTATTTAGAGACAGACTTATATAACAAGCAATCCCATTTAATTTAACACCAAAATGGCACTAATTTTTTTTAATGACAACAATTATTTGACATGAATCAATCTCTCGGTCCCATTTAGTGTACGCGATTTTATAAACATCAATACATATAAATATATATACATATTTATGTATATTGATATTTACAAACACCCATCCATATAAATATTTTCCTCAATTTTGTGATTGCTATATTCATGTGATGTACGTTTGATGGATAACAATCTATGGATGGAAATATTATATTTCTATCCCAGAAGTTGTTTTGCGTTTAGAGAAAACATCAAACAATCCTTTACAACGTCCCAAAATTAATATTTTAATTCGAAAATGCCAATCCATAAGATTATGTGTTGTAATGTTGAGCCATTCGATTCAAGATCCATTATTAAACTTATATCTGTTCGCCTAAAATACTCTCGGCCGGACTCTTTTATTACTATTAATAATTCTTTTTATATATTATGTGCAAATTAAATATTGCAATATTTAAAAATCAAGAAGTCTTATATAATTGGTTCTATTACTCAAAAATTTATTCAATCTACGTGATGTTCATAGATATATACTCTATTTTGAATCCAATCAACTAAAGATATTGAACAAGTGATCGCTTCGAGATTGACTAAAAAATTCATGAAGTGAAATATGCATCGAATGATACATTTAGATCGAGGGATTTGAAATTATGTATTTCAAATCTATTTAATTGTTTGGTTATTTCAGGTATATTTCAAATCCATATTTTTACTAATTTATATAAATATAATGGTAATTGTGATGGATTTGAAATACACCTAATATATGCGTCATTTAAAATCCATTTCAACTCAATGGCCTCAATTCAAATGAAATAATTTATCCAAAAACAACCTGCGCAATTTTAAAGCTTGATTTGACTTTGCCTGCAGTATATTATATGTATGATCAATCGTTTATCGCTTTACAAGAAGTTATAGTTGGTAATTACAGTGCAACTCAAATATTTTAGACCATACCACAGTCCAAGTGTCATGTTTCGATCGTTGGGATAACGAGGACAATTGTTGCATCCAACATATTATATATGTTCGTATATCGGGTGAGAATGAATATTAACAATATAATTATCTTAAATTTTTTTAAAAAAACAAATTCTTCAAATTATAATACATAAAACTAAAGAAAAAGAATGGAGATTATTATTAATTACAATTTGTAAAATTTAAAAAATTAACTGAAACGGGGATGGAGTCTGAAATAATTCTGCAGTCACATCTCCTTTGCAGATTTCTATTTTACCATATGACTTCCCACCCATATATGGGTGAAACTGAACGAATGTCGTCACGCGTCGTCACGTGATGACATCATTCGAGTTGATTTAGAGGGGGATATTGCTAATAGGTTGTTGGCACGTGGCACAAAAAGTAGAGTACAGACTAAATGCGAAATAATTAACATAACTGATTCCTTTAATCAAGGTTTTATATTGTACTATGCACAAACATAGTACAATACTTGATGAAAACTATTTGAATTGGTCTCTGTACCAATTAGATGTGAAAATTGACTTCCTCAGTGGAGAAATAACAGAAGAAGTCTACATGAGTATGGTGTATGTTGAATACGGACTTAAGCAATCACCAAGAGCATGGTTCGACAGGTTTAATAAAGTTATCAGGCAATACAGTTATCATACACTCTTCGTTAAGCATTCAATTCTCGGAAAAATTGCTATTGTCATTGTATATGTTAGCGATATTATCATATCAGGAAACAATGTACAACTGATAACCACAATCAAGAGTATGCTAGCAAAATAATTTTAGATCAAAGATTTGGGAAGCTTGAGATACTTTCTAGGAATAGAGATAGCCCGGTCAAGAACTAGAATCTCAATCTCCCAACGAAATAATGTACTGGATCTCCTAAATGAGACATGAACGCTCGAATGCAAGCCAGCAGAGACTCATATGGACTCAATAATCAAAATTGGAATGAGAGAAGGTTGCACACCAATTGATAAATGAAGATATCAAAGACCTGATAAGTCAATTCATGAACATACCAAATGAAGAGCATGTGGAAGCGGTCTATAGGATTCTAAGGTACTTGATGTTAACATCGAAAAGGGCTTGTATTTCGGAAAATCAACAGACAAAGGCATCAAAATATATTGTGATACAGATTGGACAGATTCAATAGTAGATTTGAGATCAACTTCTGCATATTGTAAATATGTTTGGGGAAACTTAGTCACGTGGCATAGTAAACCAATCATATTTTTAGCTGCTGAAGAAGAAACCCGCTGAGAGTGAGAGCCCTAACCAAGACGTCGTCGTGATGCCTAGAAACCAAAATCGTGCCTCCCAGAAAACAAAATTGTGACTCGGCAACAACAAGAAAACAGACCACATCCACTGTTGTCCTCTTCATCTGGCACACCTTGGCAAGGCCTGCTCGAACCCGAGCCCAGACTCCTCCGCCTGCAACCCATTCACCGAGACAGCAAACGGGACTTACTCTTTTAGCCATCCTCTCGCGAGCTGTCGCAATCTCCATTGTCCTAGTGGCGAAATTCCAGTCGCGAACCCTAGCTAGCAGTCGGGAAGGACTCGCGGCGGCAGAGGAGACACAACAACCCTAACTTGTGTGTTTATGTTAACGAGTTCGCCGGTCTGGGCGGGATGTGTTATGTTGGCGTGGCGGGGGGCAGGTCTGAATTGTTTTTTTTTTTCGTGAGCAAGGTCCCGGGTTTGGCCAAACCCGTCCCCGTTGCCATCCATGGTTAGTTTGATGTGTTATCTCATGGTACTGCTAGTTGGGTAATATCAAATTTTCCAGGACCAATCTATATACCGTTCTAGGGGTGGTTACCGGATCAAACCGGTCCGGTCCGGACCGGAACCGGCCGGTTCCGGGCCCGTTATGGGCGGAACCGGTCCGATCCGGTAAGGAACCGGATCGGATCCGGTTCCGGTTCCACCGGTTCCGGGTTGGACCCGGTCCGATAAGCACCCCTATACCGTTCAGAAGCTCATCGAACATCTTTACTTTCAATCTCGACTTACTCGATAATTGTGGGACAAAGTCACACTGGCCCGGCATCTCCTTGTCCATGAACTCCTTAAAACGTATGATGAATTGTTTAAAACACTTTTTGAGGACTGCTCGTATGGTGGATCTTGGCAATATCTTGCACCTCTATTATATATAGTCTGCTAACATAACTTGTTTTTGAGGGTTTGGAGCCTAATGCAGATTTGTGTTCGGAAAAACAAAAACATATTTTCAAGTACATGAATTCCATAATCCTCCGAGATACTTGGAAACATTGTTGTATAAACTATCATTGTTTTTCAAATAAACTGCATATACTCAATGTTTTTGTATATTACATTTGTGATCAATGAAATTTAATTTATAGACTAAAAGAAAGGAAGAGTATTATGTTTCGTTTTAATTTATTGGAACTGAATTCTTTATTGGCTTTCACTACAAAACCCGAGATGAATGAGGCATCACTTTCACTATCACAACAAAAAATTTCTAATATTTACAATTTGAATCTAACAAAAATTGAGTATCTACACCAATCAATGTACTGAAGATCGACTCCTCTGTTAAATTCTTTAGTTTGTCTGCAAGAACAAGCCAATTTTGGATAAGAATATGGCCAAAGATTCAAATATGCATCTTTTACAATGAAGCGAGGAGATTCAACTATAAAGAGATCAAATTCGAGTAGCATTTTGCAAACAACGTACCTACTTAACTGCACCATTTCCTTGTGGGAGAAAATAAGGTGGAAGTGCAACAAGGAACTCGAGGGTGAATCCATCTTAGAAGAAATTTAGTTGATTGTATGGTGCGTAATCAAACAAACATGGCAGCAACTCTTCTACTTCAACTCTTGCACTCGAATAACTCATGCTTTTCTTGATTTGGTCCCGATCGATAGATTCAACTTCTGCTAGAAATATACTGTATACTGGCCTATGATCAGAAAATCTTGACTCTCCACGAACGTACGACACTTGTTGGAGGCCACGACCACGCCACAATATCCTATCACACCTTCATATTTAAATATAATGTCAAGAAAATGTCACCACTGTAAAAGTTATTTCTTGGACTGGATTTTTTAAAGAAATTTACCATGCAGGAGTTCTTCGTTTCTCTTTCGGATGCATGTCCTCACCGGCATATCGGTCAGAGTTATTTGAATACTTGTATGTAGGAGGAAAATAAATTTTTCCTTCGTTCCATCCAGCAAACACACGTCCTTGTCTCTGCTCTATTCGCAGCTGTTTTCATGAAATGAGATTAACAAACAATGTAGAAACACCAAGCAGTACAACAGTTCAATATCTAATCGATGTCAGAACCAAAGTTTATTTTCTTGCCTGGTCTTCTTCTAACAGAGCTCTCCAATTTCGCATCTCTACTAGAGCCTTTGCACATCGGTAAGAAAGAGCAATTCTATAGTTCAAGTCACCAAGCCATATAATTCTACTGGAAAATAACGAATACAAGAATTTGACTGAGTTTCCAACATTTTGTACAACTGGAACATGAAATGGGGATGAAAACTTACTCATGCTCAAGAATAGTTTGAGGGAAGTTCTCATTTCCCATTCCATGAACTCGGGGAAACCTCGTTTTCCTCAAAATTTCCATGACATCGGAGTTTCTTCGCTGCTCGTCACCTTCCTTCTCTCCAGAAGTTAAATGACTACAAATGAAGCAGAAGCTTGTTTGGTGCAAGGACATGCTAATTGAAACTGAACCCTGACAATTTTAGTTCCATGAGATGGTGATTTTCGGTGATGCATCAAAGTGGTCACTTGAATCATGAGTTTTAATAAAAATTAATCGTACCTTGTTTCCAAGATATCCCATCAACCCTCTGCCTACACAAGACACCTTCAGATTATTGACTGCATCCCTTAGATCCCTCCTTATCCACACTGTAAGAAAAATCCCAACCATTTGCTTGCTTGCTACTAAACAATATCTCGACAGCCCTGAATGTTGATCTCTATCCTCCATAGGCTCGTAACCACAATAAGAGATGGGCGAGTAGCAATGCGTACAAGGCAAATCACCAAGCTCGTTTTTGCCATCAGAGGAACCATCCCCAACATTTGGGCCATAATAATCACTTGGTCTATGCCCATATATCACCTGATCACATACACTGAACCGACGATCAAGTCTAGGTTGTTGCACCAAGATGTCATCTTCCATCATTCTCATGCTACGGCTCAACGATTGGAAAGAGCGACGGTAGCAGAAATTGGAACCCTTTTCTCTATTTGATCCTTCAAAGTCATCATCCGATTCAATTATGGGATATGGGTCAGAGGAAGGTGTGCGACAGCTGCCACGACTTCCAGGAAGACTGTTCAGAGTTCTTCGAACCAGTGCCAGCCATTTTTTAGCAGGGCCATTATCTTCAGTGCCCAAAACATTGCCAGCATTCAAGGGGACAATTTCTTGAAACCTGAAAGAGTTAACGATGAGAGACTTCATAAACATTAAACCAAAGGTGAAATAGGTAACTTTCGTGATTAATTAACTCACCCAAGAACATAGATATCAGAAGGAGATGAAGTGTGTAGCCATTCTTCAAGATTCAAATAACTAGGTGGAGATTTTCCAGCCACATTCCAAGTCGCCACAAATATCCTATCCCAATTTAACAAAGATTACATGGATCAAAGACTCACTTTTAGTTACATGAATGCCTAAAATTTAAGAGAATCACGCACCTATAGTTGTGCACATCTGTAACTTGAGAGGCATCAAGATCAATCTTATTCCGTCTCACACGGTCGGTGTTTCTCCTATTCGATTTCTCTGCGAATCCGATTAGGAAATCAGCAGTTGTTTCAAGAACGATGAAATTGAAAGGAAAAACCATAGTATAAAATCTTGACAGTGGAAAATAATGGTTCAGTGGTCCAAAAGATGAACCAATTGTTTGATTCTGAACCTGTTTTGCCTTTCTTGGTAGTGAATGCCACCCTCTCTGAGAAGTTGTTCCTCCATTCTTGATCAACACCTGAAAAAGCAAAAACTTAAAGTTTTTTAAAGCAGTGCCATTCACTGTCGCAACAGAATATCCACATTTGCACAGCACAAACCAACAAAATATAATTTCCTTTGGACAAAGAATTTTTCTTTTTCCTTCTTTTTTTTTTTAAAAAAAAACAGGAAGTTCACCAAGAAATGAATACAACAAATAAGAGATCTAAGCAGATTATTGAATGCAGAATCAAATAGTGATTGATGCCCATGTGACGATATAACAGATATAAAAGGACAGAAAACACCTTAAAAACTAATATTACAAGATTCAACAATCAATGTTCTTCAAAGTCCCAAATAAGATTGACAAACTTTGTAGATGAAAACTACCTCCATTGATGATTTCATCAGCATGAAAATCCTCAGCTCTGCTCTTGATGTTGAACCATTTCTTGACTAGAGACTTGGGCCATGAAAACTTGATCAAGGAACACAAAAAATCAGAAACCTTGACAGCAAGAATACAGAAAACTGTTGATTTCACGAAACCTCATTAATGCACTTCTGTTTCTTTCAGTAAAACAAACCTTGCTTTTCTTTGAGTTTCCATCTCTCATTGTCTCACAACTTCATTTAGAAATAACTTTCTTCACTCTGAAGTTAAGGCAAGATCAAAACTTTCTTCTCTTTCTTCAACAAATGGTAGGCCCTTTCCTCTCCATTTACAGATTCAAACAAAAATGTGCAAAAATTGATTCTGACAAAAGAATATGATGCAAAAACAAATGGGATGAACGCGGGTAGCAATACCCACAAGTTTCTTGTGTTTTGATTAAATGACATGCAAAGAAAAGCTAAATGACAAGAATAACAGATGACTCTGCATTCCAAAACAAAATCAAGAGTGAGTCAAATTGTGAACAATGAAACAGGACAACGCAGAAAATAAAGATCAAAGATACACAAATGTAGAAACATGGCCCATAGATTTATGGGGTTTTAGAGTAGGGGAAGGTTGTTTGATTTCTTCTCAAAACCTCAGTTTCGAGTACAGGAAATGTATCGAATTTTGTAGGGAATAAGGAGGGTGAGGGAAAAGGAGAAAACAAATAAACTAACTCTCCTCTCTCTCTCTCTCACGCTTGATGTGTGTCTCGAGGACTATGGCTCCATTCCAAGGGGCCCGGCCCCATATTATGGGTAGCATGGCACAGTGAATTTTGATGGGAAAATTTCGAGTTGGTACTATTAGATAAAAGATCTTTAAGTACAGTCACTCAAAAAAAAATCTTTCAATTATGTCCATTTCACCACAAATAGACAAAAATACACATGAACTGTCATCTCCCATCATTTACGTGTTTTTCGCTCTTCTTTAAATCAACGCAAATGCAATTTCTTCCCAATTTTGTCGCTTTAATCATCGTAAAAAGCATACAAAACCAGAAATCATTCCTCCGTGTACCCGACTCTACAGGTTCCACCCAGGTACTGGATGTAATATCACAAAGATGAATGTAATTCACTTGACAGTGCATGTGAAATCACTGAAGAGATGCTTTGCGGACAAAATAGTTCCATTAATTCACCACTTCGAATTTAATCAATGAATCAATCAAACATACGAACTCGTTTAGATTTGTGTAGCTTTTAACAGTTACTATCAGCGGGCCACTTCAATAATTACCTTTCGCTCGAACAGAAACCAAATGTGGCGATTGATCAACAAAAAGCAAGGAGATTAAAACGGCCACCACAATCAGTGTTCCACATGCAAATTATTTAGTGGAGAAAGTAAGAAACTCAATTACGATCGTCAATCGTTTGATTTCCTTGCATAAAAAGCTACAACCTCATATTTGTACCTAAGTCTATCGGTGCATGTAATTTGCATGCACCGCTAGACTAGCGGTGCATATAAATTACATGCACCGCTGGGTAATTCATTGTTTGTCTCGTGTGGTGCATGTAAATTACATGCACCATATGAGTCTATAGGTGCATGTAATTTACGTGTACCGATAGGTGGTGATGCATTGATGCACCAATATACTATATTTTTGGTTAAAGATAATACTTGAGAGTTTATCGGTGCATGTAATTTACATGCACCGCTAGGTAATTCATTGTTAATCTCGTGTGGTGCATGTGTTGAGCCTTAAACGCATTGAGTTTAATGCTTAATTTATCTCCGAATTATTTATGAGTTTTGATGATCAACAAAACTTGTGTTTGTTATACTAATGTGTCTACTTAGTGTACATGTTTAGATGATTGAAATGGATTGTATGAAGAAATCATATTGTAAAAGGTCTAGGCAGGATCGCCCCAGGCGATGGCAGCCACTCGAGACTTCACCTCGTACATCGACTGAAGCGACGCTGAGGACCGCGCGCATGGGGAGAACGCCTGAGGCGATGGCTTGATCGCCCGAGGCGATGCCTGGAACGTTTGAGGCTATAGGGACTTCGCCTGAGGCGATGAATTTTTCTAAGCAACCGAAGCTACGACATTATTTTTGGGTGACGATCGCCTGAGGCGATCAGGACTTCGCCTGAGGCGATCTGCGAAGTTTGGTGACCGTTGGGGCGCGGCAATGGTGATCGCCCGAGGCGATCTTGGAGTGATTCAAGCCTTAAGTGTAGCAACGGCTAGTAGAAGCCTTGGGGGCCTCCTACACTATAAATATGGATATTTTGGAGCATTTTGAAGACAAGAAACAAGTCTATAAACTACAAGAAAGCTTTGCTTATTCAAATTTATTCTAGCATTGCAAACTTCATACATTTGTGTTGTATTGGAGTTTGTAATTTATTTCTTGTGTGAAGAGCTTGTGTTCTTCGTGTTGTTACACCGTGAAGGTGTTATTCAATTTATTATAAGGTCCTCCAACATCGACGCAAATTGGAAAATTGTAAAAGTCATCAACAAGTGAAGTTGGTGCAAGTGTGTGGCTATCCTTGGAGCTCTTAAGGCCAAGAAGACTCGTGAAGAGTGTGGGTAACTCGGGAAGAGTTGTGTGTGGCTATCCTTGGAGCCCTTAAGGCCAAGAAGACTAGTGAAGAGTGTGGTGCTCGTTGAGTTTTTTACTCGGGAATAGTGTGTTGTGGCTAACTTGGAGCCCTTAAGGCCAAGTTCAATTTTGTTCTAGTGGAACATCGGTTAAACATTTTCTAACCGGGAAGATGAGACGTAGGCGATTCATCGCCGAACTTCTATAAAAAATTCTTGTGTTCTTTATTGCTTTATTTATATTACGCATTTATTTATTTATTCATTTTGTTTATTTGTCGATTGACATTAAGTCTTCCGCAGCGCATATTCGACAATTTTGCAAATTCACTTTAAAACACTAAAGTAGCCAAGGAACCTCATTCACCCCCCTCTTCGGTTCCAATAGAATGTAAATTACATGCACTGCATGACTCACATGCACCATATGAGTCTATAGGTGCATGTAATTTACATGCACCGATAGGCGGTGATGCACTGATACACCAATATACTATATTTTTTGTTAAAGACATTATTTGAGTCTACCGGTGCATATAATTTACATGCACCAATAGACTAGCGGTGCATGTAATTTACATGCACCAATAGACTAGCGGTGCTTGCTTAAAATTTATCGGTGCATGTAATTTTTTTGTTATCACCCTCGTTGATTTACATGCACCGCTAGGTGTTGCTTGCTTAAAATTTATCAGCGCATATAATTTTTTTCGTTATCATCCTCGTTGATTCATTCATTCAATTGGACAATTATCGCCAGAATTTGAGTTTCAATTATGAAGTTTTCAATTTCTAAAGCTTTCCATTTGTTCCTGATTTTAAGATAGCAACGTGCAGGCGTTGGGATTCGCTATGGTACAAGGAATGAGCATCATCAATACGTAAAGCGTGATTCAATAATGTACACGATACAAGTTTTCTTCTTGTTCTATTAGTTCTTTTTTTCTCTCGGTCAAATTCAATTCAGTTTCATTTGATTCCATTCATTTAGAAGAGTTATGCTTCGTCTGTTCAAAAAATAAAAAAAGAAGAAGAAGAGTTGTGATTCGCTTGATTAATGCGCAAGCAGGCGAAGGAGGCGAAGGAGGGCGACACGATATTGTTGTTGTTGGAGGGAAGGAGGCGGAGGGAGGGCGACACGAATGGTGGAAAGTGGATAAAATTTTGGGGATGAAGGTGTAGAGCAAATGCTATTTTAGTTATAATTAATGGACTAATTAGATTAGAGTTTGATAAAATGGACTTATTTGAATAAGTTTTCTAAAAGATGTATTTAGTTGAAAGAAGATTTTTTTGAGAGATTTCGTTGAAAGATGTTTTAGAAAGTGTTACTTTCTTGTAATTTCCTCAATTTTGATTATAATATCCAATAGGACCACGACCCAATTAATTTTTTTTAATTTTTGGAAAAAAATTCCGCAATCCTAAATTATAATTATGGCTATGTTCCTGGAACTGTCGAATATGCATTGGCTTCTTGAGAGATTGAAGATAAAAGGCAAGATTTTGGGGATGTCCCGTGGGATTAATTCATTTTTGTAAGAATAATTGTTTCTCCTCTCTAAAATATTGGATTTAAAATATTCAAATATATTTATTGGGCTGTTGATAAATGAAATTTTTGAATATGGCATATATGTTTCCAACGTAGATTTTTTGGGTTTAGCATGCATAATTTAGGGGGCATACTTCTAAGTTTAGTGTTTTAAAATGGGAGAACTAAATGTTTGTTTGTCAAGCAATGTAGATGTCCCTTTTGGGTCAAACAAAACCAGTGTCTTGGGACCCCAAGGCAAGTAGTCCCAATTTGAGGACTTTTGTTTGGGATTATATTTCATTTTTCAATTGTTTTACCATATTCATTGGTCAGTGCAACTTTTTTTAATGCTTTGGGAATCTTTTTTTTTTCTTTTTTTTTATATGATGAGAAGGGTTTTTTTTTATAGTCTTTGGGTCACGGTCCAGGCTCGAACTCGAGTCGTCCCAAAGAGGAACATAAGCTTTTACCACCCGACTAAGACCGAAGACTCCTTTTTTCTTTACTAACAGAGTTGGAAGTTCCGTTAATTAAAATAATACACAATACTCTTGAGCATATCCAGGAAAATCTAAAAATAAAACCAAACAATTATGTTACACATAACACATCAAAAGAGTCACATACATTGAAACAAATGCAACTCAATATTCAAAAAATAGTATATCTAAACATGAAACGCATTACTCGACCCGGTCTACAAAATATATTCTAACTCGCAACGAATTCCTATAATTGTAGGTGGGATGTAGATTGTAATTCTTTCTATTTCTCGAGGTGTAATGACAAACCAGAAGCTCAACTATTAGCCAAACAATTTGAATGGATTTGTATTAAGAATTTGAAATCCAAATCCATCAAATCATTCAATCCAAATAGAGCCTAAAAATTCCTTCTTAATTTTGGGGAATCCTTTGTTGAGAAAACTCATTAAAGCACTTGATTTTCACATTGTTGTTGGATATTTGTTTAGACTTTAGGCCATTCAAAGTTTGAGACCTGAGTGAATATAATCTTTTACAATTTCGAGTATTATTTCGTCTTGCATTTTAAGCATGTAAACAACATACCCCATGTTTTGTATTTTAATCATATAGATAAATATTTTTTATTTAAAATAAATCTAAACTTATTTTTATACAAAAAAAAGATATAATAAAAATAGATAACAGAGAATATGATATGGCACTGATTTTGAACCGACCCACAAACCATGCAATCTCCTAGAGTTTTGGGCGAACTACAAGTTGATTGAATATTTTTACCAGCATGGAATGAAGAAGTTTATTGGATTAAGCTCTCTTATAATTGACTAATCTTAATTCGCATGCTTCATGTGGGAGACTGTGTTTTGTTCCTTACCCAAGTCATAGTTTTTATACTTTCAAGGTTCTTTGCAATTTAGTTATTTAATTAATGGATTCCTAGGATTAAAGTAATCTTGTTGGGGTCATTGATGTAGAATATTCATGTCAATTCGAAATCTACGATTTATACTATTATCAAGATATTATTTGTGAAGATAACATCAAATTTTTCGCTCGGTGAATGTATCCAAACTAACCCAACCTATGTCCAAGTCTCCCAATTTGGTATCCCTAACATACCTACTAAACTTTATTCAAGGAAGTTTCCACTAGACAATAATAATAATAAAATGGAAGAAGACACAATAGGTTGTTTTTTTAACACCGGACTGGATTTTTCTTCTTTTTTTTTTTTGCAATTAGTGAGTCTCTAACTTGAGACCATCCTAACAATTGAGACTACTGATGGCACTAGGGCAAATCTACACTGGCGACACAATAGGCTTTTAGTCAATATTGTATGGAATTAAAAGACTTTAGGTGCGTTTTAGTACCGCGTCATGATAAATACACACTTTATTTGTACGAAGCAATATATTATGCACATACATATATGTGTTCAACAAAAATATAAGTATAAATTTCTTATCACATATAAAATTAAGTTAGATCAATATTACAACGACCATTTGCACAAATTTTCCATGAGGTTACCTTCTATTTTTGCTCTCTTTTATAGATACTCTTATAATAGGTGGTTTTTGCCCATTTGTCCTAAGAGATCGATGATAGTAGACAATTATGTCATTTTCCGAGATCGGAGCAGATAACACCAGTGTTGCTTTCAAATATAAATTCGAAAATAACGAGTCTCGTAGCACAGAATTCAAATAAAGCCAATCTTTATTCGAAATACATCAAAGGAAGCTTAAATAAACAAAACGTAATAAAACAGCTGTCTATTGTAGAAAGATGGTGTGGCAGAAATAATTTCTTGAATTAAATGTCATGTTGAATTCATGCTTTCAATTCATTTAGCAGTTTAACCAAATTTCGAATCACATATATATCTAAAATAATTAACTTCAGTGTCGTAGATGCTAAACTTTTTACTGTTGAATACAAATTTTACAAATATAAAATATTAAGTTTTCAAATCTTTAATTTTCACATTAAAAATGTAACAATTTCTATACCGATATGTTTTCTGTTTAAATTGTGATTGCAAAAATATGGTGGTTACTGAATAAAGAAATGACGTATAACTCATCCGGTATAGGGTAGAATTAATCCCTACACACACTTGGTATGATATGCCTTTGGAATGGGTTTCCGCCATCACTTCATGCTTTGCAAAGAGCTTGCACTTCACCACTTGGCCCATACTCGATCGTCCTTGCTAGTGCAAATAACAACATATTATTATAACAAAGAGAAGGGGGGGAAAAAAGAGACCCTCTTCAATTCAGATTTTGATTTGAAATCTTTCACCAAAGGGTGTAAAAAATAAGGTAGAAAACTTTTCACCAAATTTATTACTTGTGAACAAAAAATTACATAAAGAAATCAGATTCATTTGACCTCCTAATCAGCCAAAGATCTTGTCACTGTGGGGTAATGACTCATCGGGTATATGAGTGACCCAAATTTAATTTGAGAAGTGGGACTCATTCCCCAAATTATCACTATCCTTTTGTGGTTTACATATTTGTCTGTCAAGTCCCCACTCTGTCTTTTTCCTTAGTGTTTTTTTATAATATAAATGTTAATTAATTACCAATTTTGCAAGTTGTAGACTAATAGGCTTAGAGGGTTTCATTTTTATTTAAAATTATTGCTTCTCTATTTGCGACCATGGTAGATTCATGGTATTTTAAATTATTTAGAAAAAAACTGCGTGGAAGCATCATGTCCATTTGTTAGCAAATTGAAGTTGAATATTGTTAGAAAAAATTATCTCATTTTCATGTCGCAATTCTTGATTTTGCTTGATGATGGTTACCAAAAAACCTATCTAAATACATCTCTTTTAAGCACAATTATATTATAAATAGTAGGATTTAGAGTATTCAGAAGACCTAAATTTGTGCCTTGAAAAAAAAATAAAAAAGACCTAAAATTGATAGAAAATAGAAAAGCATTACATTTGAAGCTTGGTAAAACAACTAACGGGTCGATGTAAACGCCGATCTTCTTCCGCATTATTGTAAATGTAGAACAACAAAGGGGTTATTTAATATCGAATTCAAAACAAAACACAAGCATCATTATACATGTTCATTTCCAACCCTTTATTAAATTGATGAATATGAAATCTAATAAAGTGTTGATAATGGGGTATCCAATAATTCTTATGTGCGCTTCTTGACGATTGTGCAGTCATCTACCATCTAAGACATAATAAGTTTGGCTCATTGACACCCATATGGCGCAGCTCTTCATGCCCATCTTTCGCTTATTACGAGATTTTGCGCTATCACTACGTAAGTAAATAAAGTTGCATATCTGTTGTTAACAGTTAAACTTTTGGTCTATTTGGAAGCGTTTGATCCAAATACAAAATTTATGAAATAAATCATTAGTTATATATAAAATTCAAGGTTTTTTCCTATAAAAATATTTAAGATTTGGTTCATCTGGAGTAGACAGTTGTCTCATTTACACCAGATAAACTCATGATTTTGGAGAGAAGACGATTGAGAACCAGTGAGGCAACTTTTTTTACCAATAGTTCTTGAAATTCACTTAAATACTATTATCCACACTACATTGTAATTATAAATCTAAATTGTGTAAACAGTATGCGAGTTCTCACGATGATGTGAGATAAAGGTGTTGTATTAAATTATGGACAGTTTGTGTGGCTGTTTTTGGCAAGAAACTACAGTTTGCATCGCCCACATATTCATGTAGACCTCTATTTTTTTTTTTTTTTTTTTTGTAATGAAAATTTATAGCCAAAGATTAAGACATGCTGGATTCACAATCTTCTAATGACCCCTCAATCTTTTAATAAAGAATTTCCTCAAAGTGGTACACACACAAGTACGTACGAATATATTATTATTATTATTATTATTATTATTAAGTAAATGAAAGAGAAAATTATAAAAAGGTACAAATATCAAAACAATAGTTCAACTAAATTCAGGAAAAAATAACTTTTCATAACAATACCAATTTGTGAAACTTTTATTCACATAGGTTCATTTTTAAAACTTGTAATCTGTTAGTTCTTTTATTCTTACCAAAATACCCTACCACCCATCTTTACCACCCATCTTTAAGAGCATATGTATCCACCGTCTACACCACATTCTTAAACTCATCCCTCCCACTACTACCAATTACCGCCGACAACCGCAGCCATCGAAATCTTGCACTAGGGGAATCTTCACATAAATCATGGAAATTTATGTGGAGCTCGTGATGTACGTTCGCAAACGAAATCATCTGCCCGAATTCTCCAATCTATCTACGTTAATCAATGCCCATCTGCGTGAAATCATATGTGCGAAAAATATGTGCCTTGCAAATTCTTCTGAAAACGTGGCAAATAATAATTCTCAAATCTGTGGCTTGCAAACATTTCTGAGTTGGACATTTGCATGTTAGATTTTGGGTTTGATTTTGATTTTGATTTTGAAATTATGATTTTGATGGGGTCGACGCCACCAGTGAAAGAGATGGATTTTTGTGCAGATGGTTTGGGTTTTTATTTTGTTTGGGTTTTTTCAGAATAATTTTGGATTTGAACTGCTCGTGAATGGTGGTGCTACAATAATTAAGTGCACTAACGTGTAAAAAATCGTGCAAGAATGTACAAAAAATTGTGCAGAAATGTACAAAAAAAATCATGCATCAATGTACAAAAAACTAGCATCACCATTACAAAAAATCAAGTACACAACCATGATAAAAATCAAGAGCACCACAATTTACAAAAATTGTGCACCACGTTGGTAAAATCAATTTTTGTAATGGGGGTGCATGATTTTAAACATTGTGGTGTACTATTTTTTAACATGTTGCTGCACGATTTTGTAATTGGATGCACGATTTTTATAAAAGTTGTGCACTTGATTTTTTGTAAGGGGGTGCACGATTTTAAACATTATGGACTTATGGTACACGATTTTTTGTAAAGGTGGTGTGCACTTGATTTTTTGTAAAAGTGCACGATTTTAAAAAAATGTTGTGCACGATATTTTAACATGTTATTGCGTGATTTTTGTAATTGGGTGCACGATATTTGTCAAGGTGGTACATTTGATTTTTGTAATAGGGGGTGCACGATTTTTGTAATGGTGGTGCACGATTTTTGTAAGCAGTGTGCACGATTATTGTAATTGTGGTGCACTTGATATTTGTAATGGGATGCACGATTTTTAACATGTTGCTGCACGATTTTTTGTGATGGGGGTGCATGATTTTTGTAAAGGGGATGCACGATTTTTTAACATGTTGCTGCAAGATTTTTGCAACTGGGTGCACGATTTTTTGAGATGGGGGAATACGATTTTTGTAAAGGGGGTGCACGATTTTTAGCAATTTTTAAAAATATTGGTGCACGCTTATTTAACATGTGGGGGTGAACGATTTTTAACATGTTGCTGCACGATTTTTTGTGATGCGGGTGCACGATTTTTATAAAGGGGATGCATGATTTTTTAACATGTTGCTGCATGATTTTTGCAATTGTGCGCACGCTTTTTTGCAATGGGGGTGTACGATTTTTGTAAAAGGGATGCACAATTTTTAGCAATTTTTAACATGTTGGTGCACGATTATTTAACATGGTGGTACACGATTAATGTAATGATGTTGCACGTTCTGAAATTAGATCTGAAAGATTGTTAGGGTTCCGAAGAGAATGTTGCGCCTTTCATCGTGCCTGAGACTGATGTTGGCCGTGGTTGAGTTGTCAAGTTTTCCTATCGTCGGAGCTGAATTCAGATCCGATAATTGCTAGGGTTTTCGAGTTTCGTAGCAGTGGCAATCACGCATTGACTTCCATGAACACGAAGTTGGTAATATTTTTTTTGTTGGAACGATGTTTTGGGTATTGAATAAGGTGCTGCGGTTGAATGTATTGATAAAAAAATCAATGATGATGTTTGTTTGTGAGGAATGAATTTGACGAGAGAATGAGAAGAATTAAGGAGAATTGAAAGTTGTACATTGATGAAGAAGCAACATGGCCATTTTTGTAATTTTACCCCAAAATGAACTTATGTAAACGTAAGTTATTTTGGCAGACTGAAATAAATTATGTTCCATCAATTGGTACCGACCCGTAAGTACCCCAAATAAAATGGGGGTGATTGTTAGAATATGTGTGAGAAGTAGATTTGTGATTGTTGAATTTGGAATATTTTTTATTACATTCTTTTATTCAATTAATGATATTGTTATTTTATCATACATTATCTATATACACATGTTTTTGTATAGATAATAATTTTGAGATTATTATAGTCCATGTGAAATATGGTATAGACAAAGGTTTTGATAACTCTAGTCTCTAAACCAATTCCAAATAAATGAGTCATCTATTATAAAAGATATAGACATGTTCACCTTAAAATATATTCCTTGGATAACTTTTTCACAGGAGGCTCAACATCTTGAAGATGTTCTTGAATCTTCCATATGAATAGGATCATTCCCCTAAACTTGGTTGGTTGAGTTATCATCATCATGTACCCCTAGATCGGTCTATGTTTAAGATGATGCTACGATTTTGCGCACAATACCTCCAACTGAGTAATGACCTTATCATAACTATCATCATTCTCTCCTTGATGCTCGAATGATTGGTGTGTAAAATGAGGGTTGTGATGCTCTGGTGGATATTGGTGACTCCAACCCTGCAGTGAAAGGCTCAATGCCACTGGTAGTCAAAATTCGTCATATTGTTAAACAGGTGCACCACACTATAATCATATGTCAAAGCTCTATTAAATATTCATTCTTGTGTTTCCGCATCCAATCCATTGTAGAAAAATGAATAGAAGCGTAGTTTGAAAAGTCATGATTGAATATCTTCCAAGCTGCATAGAACGACTCAGAAAGCTTGTGAAAACATGTTGATGAAACATCTCCAAATACCGCAGAAGAAAAACATCATTAAAAAAAAGTTAAAACTAAAATATAATTCTAAATTAAATCAAAACTATTTGGTAATAATATCAGTATAAACAAAATTAAATCAATCCCCGACAACGAAGCCAAAAAACTTGATGCATGTAAAATGTACATCAAGTTTACGGTGCCAAGTTTAGTATATGAATTTAAAGTACGGATGTCGAACCCACAGTGATTGAAAGTTAAGTTTATGACAAATATTGTAATTAAAATAGCCCTAATTTTATCTAGATGATCAATCAAGTGAATTAACTAAATAATTAAAATAAATTAACAAGATGAATATTTAAGTGGAGAAAATCAATGTGAACGGGTTCTAGATGTTCGACTTCACTTAACTATCCACTGTGTCTAGTTCTTCTAGTTTATTACCCAAGAATCATATGTTATTCTATTACCTCTGCCGAGTGTTAAATAGAATTAATCATCCAATAACATCTTGATATGTCTACCTAAGATAAATTATCAAACAATTTAAATAGCATAATGATTCTTTTCAAGGCTTCAGTAGAGTTATACGCCTGTCGACTATATAAAATTCCAACGATGTAAATTCCTACGGTCCTATTCAAAACCCCCTCTCGTGAGTGATAAATTCTAAATAAATATGACGATTCAATTAATAATCAATTAATTGAACGCAAACAAATCAAGAATCACAAATAAACTGTGTGACAACAAAAATATATTCATCAAATAATCATCAACACAGTTTCATTCAAGCTACATCTATCTTTAGAATATAAAATTAGTTCATGAATAAATTAAAGACATATATAGGCATGTTCTTAACCATCATAAAAATAAGGTAAAAGTAAATCAAACAAATTAGAAAATGGCCCTTTGTCCCCGGTAGTCGCCGCCGTCTTCTTCATCGTCAAAACTTTGCCTTTCGCTGTAAGCCCGCTCCTCTATTAATGTTCTTCTCTCTAAAGTAGGTTTAAGATATGATAGATGTTCAATAATGAGGTCCAAAACCCGAGTTACAGTGTAAAAGTTTATTCAACCGATGCAACCGTTGTTTGGCTTGATTTGAAATAGAGGTTTAATAAGGTCCACGGATTTTGAAATTGGACGTCTTACTCAAGGTAATAACACTGTAATTGTGTATTACTCTAGGATGAGGAATTATGGGATGAATTTGCGTCTCTTGTTGTTTTACCTTCTTGTACGTGTAAAGTTACGACGAGCTATGTTGAGCATGATCAACATCACAAGTTGTTGCAATTCTTAATTGGTTCAAATGAAAGCTATGCTCAAATTCGAAGCCAGATCCTCATGATGACCCCTCTGTCATCGGCTAGTCAAGCATTTTCAATTATTTCACAGGAGGAATGTCATAGATCAATTTATAATGCACCTGCACATGCTGATGGAACTCCAGTATCTGTTTTATACTCATTTGTCACCCCACTGCACGATCTCACATTTGAAGTTATTTGGTCACACATATCCTTGATTATATTGATGTGTTTTTCTTCATCAAACTCCAACATAATATATCCATTGGCACTTTATCGTAAGCCTCTCCAAGTCGACAAACCAGATATAGATATTTACTCTTCTCACAATGACATTTTATAAGTTGGCGAAGTGAATATACTTATGTTGTTGACCGTCTTGACATGAACCTGAATTGTTTATCCGAGATCTTAATCTCACTCTTTAACCAACAATCAATTTATCCTCTTCCAGAGTTTCATAACACATGAATTTTATATCATGATAGTTGGAGCAACTCTTCCAATTTATAATGCACCTGCACAGTAATTCCTTTATCGACTTCTATGGTGTTATAGGCCTCTCGAACTCTATAAACTTCAATGATATGAATCCCTTCTATCCTATTCACAACCCCCTCTCTCGAGTGATAGATCACAAATATATCATCAGTCAATCTATGGCCAATAGATCAAAAGTATTAAGAACATGGAAACACAAATAAACCATATGGAAATCCAAAAAAATAAATCAATTCATAATAAGCGTAGTTTCAAAACAAGCTACATCGTTCTCCTAGAAAAATAGAGTTAGTTCATGATAGAATTAAATAAACACATAGACATGTTTAAACAATCTAAAAAATCAAATAAAATTTAGAAATACAAAACGATTTAGAAGCTATTCTTCGTTCCCAGATGAACGCCTCCGTCTCGTGTTGAAATCTCTACTTTTTGCTCCGAGCCGTCATCTTCTCTTTTTCTCCTCCTCAAAACCTAGTTCTTTTTCTGATGGTGAATGTCTATTTTTCCCCAAAAACGCCCTACCTCAAGTTCGAGTGGATCAAATAAGGAAGGTAGGAAAAATTTCTAAAATTCTGGTGGCGTATTTACGCCGATGATACTGGCTTAAGTACATCGATGATGTGTTAAAAATTTGGCTTCCCGTGTGACTAGCGTATTTACGCCTTAGATCCGGCGTAATTATGCCTCCTCTAGCGTAGCTACGCCTCAAAATGGCGTAGTTACGCCTACTTTAATTCTTCTGAAAATTGTAATTGCCGTAGCATTGGCGTATTTACGCCTCAAAATGGCGTAAGTACGCCTGATTTAATTTTTCACAAATTGCATTTGCCGTAGCTCTGGCGTAATTACGCCAAATGAAGGCATATTTACGCCTGTCTGTAGGATGGAAACTTGAAACATTGACATCAATACATCATATTAATCATCTTTTTACACCATTTTAGTCCACAAACTACGTAGTTACCTGGATTCCTACAAGACATGACAAAACAATACCAAAAACGTAATTTTGATCGAAAACCAGCAATAAACCATGTAAAATATGAACGAATATGAGTGTATAAAATACACTTATATGTAAAAGTTCAGTGGCGAATCACACCGAAAGGGAATCATGGGAACTCGAGGAGTAGATGCGTGAGAAATATCCCTACTTGTCCAAGATCAAGTCAACTCAAGTTTCGAGGACGAAAATTCCAATAAGGATGGGGAGATGTAAAGACCCGAATCTGCAGCTAAAATCAGGTCAAAACGCATTATAATTAGCTCAACAGATTCATTTTTATCAGCTCAGCAGATGCTATGAATCAACTCAACCGATGCATCAACCAACACAGTTTCCAATCTGCTCAACATGTTCAACTTTGAAGGAACCAGTCCATTGACTTGTAGAATCAGATCCATTTGTGACAATCTACTCAACTTTGAGAGTCTACTCAAATGACCAAACTCAACCGACCGAACATTTACCATTTTCCCAATTATTTGGCAGTTTCAAATCATGGAATAATGGAGAGTTATGGGGCGAATAAAATCGTGGGTTAGTTGGTGTTAATATGGATGTAACCGTCAATCTTTATCCCTATAAATATCAGACGAGTTTCTCTATAAACAAACACAAAAAGAATCTAAAAATACACCAAACTCTACAAATTTTCGCACAGTACCAACAATTATTTTCAATGAGAAGGAAACCCAATTTCGAAGCTTTTTGCATCAAATCTGTTCGAACATTGAAATTACTTTAAGTGGGTTTTTGTATACTATTATTCATTTTGAATTAAAATTGTATATATGTATTAAAATTCAATCAAATATAAGCTATGAGATTACTGAAAATTTGAGACAACAAGGAAATAAATTGTTAGGAGCAAAGTGATATGTATATGTGGGCCACCTCTTGAATTCGCAGAGCAAAGAACCACATACACGAAAATAACCACTTGAATCCATATAAATACCTCTAATATCTTGATGTTAACATATTTAGACTCTGTACGTTTTGAATCTGATATACATGTTCTATTATGTTTCGAAATCCGCTCTATTATAAAATTATGTATCTGTATATGTATGTTTTCACGATATTCGATTGCCCCTGTTTGTTGGGTGTTTTTCCCTAACCTCAAAAAAATATAGGCTCTTATGGACATTTACCAAAATTCCATCGGTATTCTTGCACACAATATGTACACACCATGAAGGACAATCATTAAATCAAAGATACAGTTGGTCGATACAATTTCAGAACCTGAGCTCTTTGTCCTCAAGGTCCCACTGAAAATGGTGCATTTAGGATGGAATTCATGGTGCACATTTTATATAAAAACTATGGTATAAACAAAACCGAGCGAAATAATAAATTTTTGAATAGATTCGTACTCTAAATTGCCGAATCTGGGTTTTGTTTCTTTATGATTTGTGTCTTCTGTATTGTTAAATTTCAATTTTAATTCGAAAAAAATTCAAAAGGATCAAAAGTGTTAAAAAATGAAAAATACGTGACTAAAACTCAAAATTTTGATAAGATAGAGGACTAAAATTATTATATTTAAATATAGAAGACAGAAAAAAAAATATTCCCTTAGAATTACACATCAAATTGCAAAAAATCATGCGTCCTTTATTTTATTTTATAAAAGTCGATGATGTACCCACTGGTCATCTTTCTTTTTTCTTCAAAAAAAAAATATTTTGCGGCACCGTTTGGTACATTGATATGAGATATAATTTTTAACTATTTATCCCCACTTATCTCATCTCACCAATTATATCAAATGGGTGTCTGAACGTATGATTATCAAATGAACAAGGATTCTTCAAACGCAAGATATTCATACATATGTGTATATATATTGGACATTAGAAAATTTGTTTTTTAGGGATCAAAATTGGAGTCACATGGAAATAAGCCATCAGGAAAGGGACCCCAGGGAGAGTGCGTTAGAGGCAGCAAAGAATCCACCGAACGCAACATGCCAAAATTATTATTACAATAATCGGATGAATCAAATACAACCTCGGGATGCCGACGTGGCTAGAACACTACAATGACCTATCTTTAACGAATGGATATGAAGAAGAAAACATTAATTCCAGGACCACTTTGATACTTCAACTGCTCAAGGATAGGGACCAACAGGAATTCATGTCGGAAGGATAAATAAAATCGAATCTGTTTAAATAAACACGTAACCTTGGTGTTCTGAGTAGGCCTCCACGATGCTCAAGTTAGGGGTCGATTGAACAAAGTGGATGAAAATTGATTTTAGGTAATCCGCCTTCTAAAATCTCAAAAAATGATTGTGTTAATTGATTCATTAATAAAATCGAACCATTCAGAAGATATGCTTAAAAAAGACGACAAATGTTCAATCTAGTATCCGAACGAATCCCCGACAATGCTCAAATCAGTGTGATTTAAGGTCTTCAAACCGATCGATTTTTTATATAGGTAAGAGATGTTTAGTCACACCAAGAGAGACTGTGTTCACCTCATAATTCGATTTTTACTAATGATGCAAATTATAATTAGGCTATACTTAATATAGATGTTCAGTTGATATCCCAATTTAAAAACTAATAATAAGATCAAATAGGCCGTTATCCTTTGGGCCGTTGGAAGGTTGATGGGGCCCGATCTTACATTACCAATTCCCTTTCATAAAATATTGGTTCAACTCATGTGAAGGTTTTGCAACAGGCCCGGCCCAATGATGCTTTTAAAATAGGGAAAATTACAAGGAAGTACACTTTTGGGACACAAAATCTACTTAAGTCTTGAAAAAAAATCTTAGTGCATATGTGTGTGTCTGTGTCGAAAGGCGTAATGGAAAAAATGTCAAAAGGTGAAAACATGAATACTTTGTATGGAATTGTCTTTTTGACCAGATCTAGTCAATCAAGATATCATATATATCCCACTATGTTATAAATTACAATCTATAGATCACAATCTTTTATCCCAAAAACATAGATAGTCAGTTATAATCATTCACGGACCGAGTTACTTATAGATCTTCCAACTCGAGCAGTTAGAAGCAAATGTTTTCCCGCAGCGAGCATTCTTTTGAAGCTTAAACACGAAATTTTTTTTCTCAATTTTTTTTACATCTAATCTCCTAGCATTCTCCGATATTCTATATAAAAAAACGGTGTTGTAGTTACACATCTGTTTTACACTTGAACTTTACCATAAAGACTATCGTTCTCGTTACAGAATGGTCGTTCTACCCAGTCTACTCCCTCTATTGGGTACTCTCTTTACTCTTCATAATGTATTATTTAATAGAATAGAAGGTGAAAAAATATACATGAAATTTGTAATATTTTGTATGTTCTTGAAGAAAATTTAACCGGGTGTAATTACAATGTTAGAAGTTGGTAGCAAGAATAATTGAGGCACATGCAGCAACACAATCTCCACTTTCACACTGCACACCTTTTTCTATTGGCAGTTTTGCACTTTTACAACAAATAAGACCAAACTCAAATAATTTATTTTCTTCTTTTACAAGTAATAATAATTTATTATAGTTGCAAGTTTTTGGATTCCATGTTAAATCAAATCAAATTATATATCAAACGTTTTGTCTTTTTATCACAAATTATTGCTAACGTAATTATGCAACCAAATATTTCAAGTAAGTCAAAAGTCACGTAGATTGACTTACATTTAATAATTTTATCATTTTTTAAAAGATGTGGAAACTTTTCAATATTTCATTAATTCTCCCCTCAACAAAATATTATTATTATTAACCTTCAATTCACTGGAGAAATTATAGAAAATAATAATGTGAGGGGGGCCAATAATTCTCCCCTCCTTTTAATATAAGGTGATAATTTCATATTTTGAGTCTTTCTCAATAATTATGAATTTATCCCTAAAAAATAACGTCACTTTTTTCGGGGAGATAACTGTAATATTTTATTCATCCGTTACAACTAGAGAAGGTAATTCGTAATGCAGTTATTCTACAGGGGTTCATTCGTTATTTTTCAAATTAGATGTCAGAAGCTAAAGTTATTCTATATGAAGACAACTGTAATATATAATTAATAAATGGCCATTTTAACAACAGGTGGAGAGGTGTGTGCATAATTGTGTGTTTTAATTAAGGGAAAATTTCACGCTGGTACCATTAGGTAAAAGATTTTCAATCAACTAAGTCCATTTTTTAAATATAGTGAACTAACCTCACTTATTAAAACACTATGCACCGCATGAGTAACTTTTACATGCACCGCATGGCTCATTTTTATATGCACCGCATGAGTATATTTTTACATGCACCGCATGAGTAAATTTTTACATGCACCGAGTCACTTAATTTTACATGCACCGCATGAGTAATTTTACATGCCGCGTGACTCAATTTTACATGCATCGTATGAGTAAATTTTTAGGGTTTTTTAATCATAATTTGTATGGATTCTTTGCTGGCAAATTACGCCTCCTCTGGTGAAGAAGAACGTGAAGAGCTGAAGCAGCACTCGAAACCACCATCAAAATTACTTGTGTAACTCCGAAGTTGAGGAAGAACAAGATTTCCTCTCAAAGTCCAGTTCGAAACCTGGTGGGATTTTGAGTTCAGAATCACCCCCAAAATCATCTCTTTTGAATTCATTCCCCCAATATTCACAATGGTTTGATATATCCCTAACTACATAACATCAAAGTATCAAACACGCCTTATCTTTCGATGAATATTGACCCCATTTGTACTTATTTACAACAGCTTTCCCTTCCAAGGGCAAATAACCATTTTCTCTTAATTTATTAGAACTGTGGTTGTTTGATGGCAATGTTCCTGCAACAACAGTATCACAAAGGATGTGGAAATTCTTGCATGGATCGGGTGTATGCCTCGACCCATACATCAATACATATAAATCATGGTGTCAACCATGATTTGATAAACCGTTATTGAAGATTTATGTGTCTTTGTGTATGGGTTAGGACCTCGATCCGAACCATGCAAGAACAATATTTTATTTTTTTCCAATAACAGATGTACTCAAGGCCTATTATAAAACTTTTATGGGACATATGTTTTGTGAATATATGATGCACAAATAATTTAAATTATAAAGGGAATAAACATATATTATTTTACTTATTTATCATCTAAAGCAACCAAAAAAAAATTTGAAAGAGAATTAAAATTCGTCATACGAAAATAGGTTTGTCTGTTGCCACACTTAAGGATTGTGTCTTTGAGAGCTTTAACATTACAACTCTTGTGTATATTTTCTGTACACATAACAAATGTATGGTGTAGATATCCTTAAATAGTAATTTTTACCATAAATTGGGAATATTACTCCTGTTGTGGATATAATCATTGGATTGAATGATGTATACGTTACATGTGGTTCATACCACCCAATAACTCAAACCACACAAGGGATGTTACTTTCCATGTAGGATAGAAATTTCGTAAATACATCTTCTTAAGACGCATCAAACCACCACCAAAATAGTAACTGTGAAGTCCACAAAAAATTGTCATTTTCTTGTTTTTGTATAAAGTATTATTTCACGCGCATATAAATTTTGAGGAACAGCCGAACAGGTCATCCATTACTCATGCAAAGTAAGCAAATCACAGCACAAAACAGCAACAAACAAAGAGAATATTATTTTCCGCAAAAATAATAATAAACAAAGAGAATGTAAAGAAAGATAAAGAGAGACAAAGTGAAAGATCTGAAGCGTTGATGGAGTGAGTTCACTTTAAAGTAGAAAGGCTGAGGAGCTGCTGAGGTGCCTTTTCTCTTCCGAAATTCACGATTCTTTTTTATTTCTGAGTTAATTTTATTTTTAATGAAAATAAATTCTGTTACGTCTAATTCCAGTTTATTTTCAGTTTGTATGTATGCCTCTGGACGCATGGTTGGCTACTTGTTTCATGACTAAATATCTTCTTTTTTTCCCCCTTCATTTTTTTGGAATTATGATATCAACGGTAGAGTTATTTTGGTTACAAGGCGTTCAGAATTTTTGTTTGATCAAAATCTGATTTGGATTTCTTGAATTATGGGATTTTTGTATTGTTTCATCTGGTGAATTCTGCGAAGTTAAGGTTATGATGAATTCTGCGAAGTTAAGGTTATGGAGCAGTTAATGGTTGAAAATATGTTATAAAAGTTATATTTGTTCTTTGATTATATATCACTTTTTTGGGTGTAGCTTAGATAGATATTTCAAAATTTTGTGTTCATCATTTCTTGATCCCTTTTTTTAGGTGCAGAAACAAACACATTTCGTACTCAATTATACTGTCTTGTATTGAATTGGATTCTTGAAATTGGTTTAATTGAATTCTGGATCCGTTTCAGACGTTGATTTGCTGGTGCCATTGCAAGTCTGTGACTCATCAAAATGTCGCATATGGATTCGAAACGTATGTATTCTTGGTGGTGGGATAGCCATATTAGCCCCAAGAACTCAAAATGGCTCCAAGATAATCTCACAGGTACGGCTAGGAATTTTCTGATATGATAGGTAAATTATGCACAAAGATGGATGAATATGTACACATGTATGTCAAAGCTTAGATTCCATGTGTTTAGAACATAGCATTTCTTTGTGCTATTATAGATATGGATGCTAAGATCAGAGCAATGATAAAGCTTATCGAAGAAGATGCGGATTCTTTTGCGACAAGGGCCGAGATGTATTATAAGAAACGCCCCGAGCTCATGAAATTGGTTGAGGAGTTCTACAGGGCATATCGTGCTATGGCAGAAAGATATGATCATGCCACTGGAGTTATTCGGCATGCCCATCATACAATGGCGGAAGCGTTTCCGAATCAAGCTCCCTTGATGTTTTCTGATGATTCACATGCTAGTTCTGTTTCTTGGACAGATACTAGAACACCTGTGATGTCGACCCCATTATGTATAATAAGTGGAGCTGATAATGATATGCAGAATGAAGATTTAGGATCCTCTTTTTCTAGTAGCGACTATACTGGTGAGTCGGAATATGTCGCAAGAAAGAAGATTTTGAAACTGAATGATCCATTTGGTTCGATCACGATTGATTGGGTGAGGAAAGGTCTTAATTTTGAGGAGGTGGTTCAGACCAATGAGAACATTTATGTCGAGGGTCAAGAATCATCAAAACCGGACCATGGAAGTGAATCTGAAGATACTCAAACCTGGGAGGATTTTCCAGTACTTAAAGAACGTGCAGAAAATGCAGAAAACTGCGTTGAAATTCTTGAACAAACCATTTCCAAATTGACCAAGGAAAAAGAAGTTGCAGCTTTGCAATATCAGCAATTATCGGAAACAATTTCTAGCCTAGAACATAAACTTTTATCTACACAGGTGGAGGCTAAACGTCTCAGCGCCGAGATAGAGAATGGAGAATCCGAGATAAAGGGTGCTAAAGAACAATGCGTCGTGCTAGAAAGGTCAAATCAATCTCTTCATTTTGAGTTGGATTCCTTGATGTTGAAGATGGGAACTCGAGAACAAGAGCTTACTGAGAAACTGAAGGAACTGGGAAGATTCTGGGCTTGTGTTCAAGAAGAGAGATTGAGCTTTTTGGAGGCTAAAACAGCTTTTCAGGAAGAACTTCGGTTCACAACGTCTAAGCTACAGTCTGAAGCTCAACTTTTGACTGTTGCAGAGACCCGTATCCGGAGCTTGGAAGATGAAGTTCGAAAGGTTGAGGAAGAGAACATGCAGATTCTTGAGAAATATTCCATGTTGGAATGCTCCATATCAGATTTGAATGAAGAACGAGAGGCTACTAGAGGGAAGATAGAAGCATTGGAGCAGTTCTGTGAATTTCTTATGAATGAAAAATCCACTCTTGTCGATGGGAAAGCCACACTCACGACTCAACTTAAGGAAACAAATGAGAATCTTGTAAAACTCTCGGAGAATAACAGTCTTCTAGTTAAGTCCCTTTCGGGCTCGCGACATCAGCTTGAAGCTTCAAAGGCTAAATCAATAATCTTGGAAGATTCTTGTCAGTTGCTTGTAAATGAGAAGGACGATCTGATCAATGAAAAGGATGGTTTAAAATACAAGCTGGAAAACATGCAGGTGAAACTTGAAGAACTTGGGAAAATTCGTAGTGAACTGGAACATAGATGCATAACTCTGGAGAAAGAGAGAATCAGATTGTCGCAAAATTCGAGATTTGCAGATTTCTTTGGATGTAAAGATACAAGAACTTTCGAGGTATCTTCAAACAAGTCAAACACAATTGAGTAGTGTTGAAGCGGAGAGGCAACTCTTGAATGAAGAATACCAGTGGAGAAAGATTGAACTTGATCAAGTTCTAGAAAAGGCCATAGATGACGAATTTGAGATACTCGTCTTACGGATAACGGCCCGAGAGCTGGGAGAAAGTATGCGGGCCTTGCTGGTAAAGAATCAGAAACTGGTGGATGAATCCATTCTCTCTGAAAAGAAGATCTCAAAGTTGGAGGAATTCAAGTTTCATCAAGAAGTGGAGATCAAATCTTTAACTGATCAAGCTAATCATCTCAGGATCAGTACTTTTCGGTTATTGAAGGTTGTTGGCACTGTTGAGGATCATCCGTGCAAGGATGAAACTGAACAAGACTATGCCAACATGCTGTTGAATAACATTCAGAATATGAAAGAATCGCTCTGTCAATTTACCAACGAGATTAAAAATGGGAAAAGCATGCTGCATCATATGGAACTAGAACTTCAGGAAGCACAAAAGAAGATAAGTCTAGCTGACAAAGAGAAATTAGAGTTGGATAAAAAAGTCGAAGATCTCATAACGGAATCCATTGACATTAAGAAGAGTCGAGATTCCCAAAAGAAAAAGATTGTTGAACTGGAAGTTGAGCTCTATGAATTGCACAAAGAGAATAACAAGAGAAAAGGACGAGAGGGTGATTTGCTATCTGAACTTCAAAACAAAATAAACGAGGTAAACGAGCTGGAGACTTGGTCTGCATCAGTATTTGGTCAATTACAGTGCTCCATGGTCACTCAACTTCTTTACACTCAACTTCTTTACCAGCAGAAGTTTCATGAGCTCCATGAAGCAAATCTTAGCTATTTAGATGAAAATGAACGTCTCAAAGCTCAAGTTTCGGGCTTTGGTTCTGAAATTGTATCCTTGAAAGAATGCATATCGTCCATGGAGAACCACAATGATATACATATCAAGTTTCAGAATCCCGAAAATGAGGAATTACAAGTATTGCTTACATTTAAAGAATTCTCCTTATTTTATTTTTCCTCTGCCTTGTCCACAAGTACTGGCTTTAATATCTGTTATGTCCTTGTCTGATTCAGGGTGCTCAGTTTACAAACGTTCCCCATGGAATCGATCTGAATGAAGAAAAGACAGCCTTGATGCCAGACACACTTTCTGACTTGCGTGATGTGCGTGCTAGACTTCAAGCTTTGGAAAAGGTATTAGTTGAGATGAAGGAACTAATGGTTCAGGAGAACATTAATCTGCGTTTCAAGCTAGATGCTTCAACGAAGCAAGTTGAGTCGTTAAAATCCAAGGGTGGGAAACATAAGAGAAATTCGAAGCCTACATCTGAAATCTCTGAGGCAGATAATGTTCTTTTGACAAAAGACATTGTACTAGATCAAATATCTGATGATTCATCTTACAGTATCAGAAAGAGAGAAGAACCGGTTGGCGTGGAGAATGAAATAGTCGAGTTATGGGAAACTTCTGATCCAAATGGCACGATTGGTCTTATGGTTGGCAAATTGAAGAAAGTTGCTTCTTCGTCCACTCTCGATAAGTCTGATATCTGCCATGTTAAATCAATGAGGAAGCAGAAAAGTGAGATTTTGATTCCCGATTCGGATTCGCTGGTTGAGAAGGAGTTAAGCATTGACAAGTTAGAGATCCCGAAGCAATACGAAGAGCGTCTTCAAGGAACGAACAGGAGGAAAATCTTAGCTAGGCTCGACTCAGACATTCAGAAACTTGCCAACCTCCAAATCACAGTTCAAGATTTGAAGAAGAAACTCGAGGTTACAGAGAAGGGGAAACGTGGCAAAGCTGTTATCGAATGTGAGTCATTGAAAGGACAGCTTGAAGAAACTGATACAACCATAACGAAGCTGTTTGATCTTAATGCAAGATTGACTAAAAGCGTAGAAAGTAGCACATTTCCCGAAGTTGAAGCAAGTACTAGAAGAAGGAGAATGCCGGAGCAGGCACAAAGAATGTCTGGAAAAATTTCAAGGTTGCAACTGGAGATACAGAAGTTACAGTTCGTTTTGCATAGACTCGACCATGACAAGGAAGAAAAAACCAAAGTTTCCGAGACAAAAAGAAGAGTTCTTCTGCGAGACTATCTATACGGAGGAGGAAGAGTGAGCCATGGGCAGAAAAAAGCACAATTTTGTGCGTGTTCCCAGCCTCAGACGTTTCAAGATTAAGAGCTTTTGATTCCTAATATTTCGAAAGCCGTTATCATATCGGTATATGCTACCGCCTGTTTTAGGTACTTTTATGCTCTTGGCCTAAAACAGCATTTTTACGTTCAAAATTTTGACAGTAGTTTTTCATGCAGTGCTAGCGACCAAGAACGTGTCTTCGGTAAAACTTGTATGCTAGAGAAAAGTACACTTGAAGTTTTCATACCAAGCCTTTTGATTCAGATGAGAATGATACAAGATCTAAGTTTTGAAAGCACTGAAGATATACACAAGTAATTGGTACATTTCTTTTTTATGCTACATTGATTATTTTGGTGGACAAAATTGCTTCCACGGTTTAAATCTCAAATATAAACTGCATATTGTTTATCTAATAGGTATATATACTTATCTATATACACTATACATTGCTGCTATAACTTTCTGGTTGATCTGAAGCCATGATTTGCAAGTGTGAAGCATGTAACTGCATGCCCAACAGCATCTCCCACTGTTAGAAAGATCCAATCCTGGCCCTATCGTTTCGAGGAAATTTGACTTGTTGAGCTTCTTCATCACCTAGGCTCCTGGATTGGCCAGTGCTAGCTGCTCAATATAAAACCAAATTCCAATCAAGAATAAAAATAATATTGATTCCATGTTACTAGTTATTTGACAAGCCATGGATGATCGAAAGGTGATTTAAACTAACCTTGAGCCCTCTTCGATCAACGATCTTCTTTAGCTTGTCGAGCATGCTGATTCCACTTGTATCGATGTTTCCAACGGCTTCCAAATCCAAGAATTTATTAGACCATATGAAAAGTTGCAGTTTTTACTTCTGATCTTAAAAAGCTCTAATACTCACCACTCTTACCGATTATAATATTTTTTTTTATCAGGCAAATAATAATAATATAATAAATAAGTAAAAGTGGTACTTCAAAATTACTACAAGCAGTAGAATAAGTCGAAACTAAAAATCAACGATACCCTAAAATCTAAATTGCTAGCAAATATAAGATCGGTCCATTCCTCCAATCTACAAAAGAGTACACAAATTTCTTATTTCCTCTATTGCTAATCCAAAACCAAGATCTATAAATAAATAATTATAGTAAATCTTCCTTCTCTTCTCATCTCTTCCTTGGAAAATCAAAAGGTTGCAATGAAGCCATATAGTCCAAACAACTGTGCTCCAAACTGTCATCCATGCCTTCCTGCCCTTTTCGTGAACCCATAACCATTTGGTTGTAGACGATGTCCACAGATTCTGAACACAAAACTGTAGAGAATCTTAGACAATGATAACATCTCACCCATAAGTCATACGACTCTGAACAACAAAAAATCAAGTGTTGAGTTATTTCCTCTGCTAAGGTACTCTTGGTACAAAGAGTGCAAACGCAGATTTGGCTCCTGTGTGAATATTTCTTCTTCTTAAATTTGTTTTTGTTGAGATTCGGTCTCTAATCATCTTCCAAGTAAAAGCAGCAACTTTTGAGGGTGCCAAAGTATTCCAAATCGAAAAATAGGTCTATGACAGATTTGCGTCCAATGTTGATTCCTCCAAAATTGTAGCATAGGCTGTAGTCCCATTTCTCCCAATGACTTTATTCGGTCTTCCTCGGATTTTTTAAAAATAATTTGGGAAAAAAAAAATTCAAAAATACATCGAAATTGGGGGCTTGCAAATATACCTCAAACCGGGGTTTGAGAAAGCGGCTGTAGGACAAAGAGGAGCCGCTTCATGATGAAGCGGCTCCTCAACAAGAAGTAGCCGCCCACTCTGTAGGCGGCTCTTTATTACATAGTGGCCGCATCCTATGTGTTAAAGAGCCGCCCTCTAAGATGGTGGCTATTCATTGATGTAATGGCCGCTTATCTATTAAGCGGCCGCTACATAAATTAGATGCCGACCAACCAACACCAACCACCTACCCCATTAAATTATATCACTCACTCGAAATCTAAATTATATCCGTCACTCGAAATCCTCCATAAGTTATGTGATAAAACTTTTCTTTCTTCCTCTGCAGTTCACAGCTTTCGTTTCGTCTCTTCAAAAATCTATTCGTCCACCTACATTATTAAAGGATAGTTAATTATTGAAAATATTATAAATTATTCATATGTTGTTTTTATTACATAATTTTTTTAAAATAAATCAAAAAATTCATTATTTTTTAAATATGTATGTATAATATATTTTTATTAATATTAATTGTTGATATCTGTGTTAATTTTTTTTATTAATTTTAGGATGACATTAAATCGAGGTCCCGAAGATTCAACTGTATTATATCTATAATCTACGCATATCTCCAGTGCTGGTTGTTCCGAGAATATTGCTAATATTCTAAAAGTGAAGCGTATAGATAACCTTATATGGGGGTTGTATAATGAGAACGTGATACAAGATCGTGTTTGGAGGCATATCATTGATATGTGATTTTACGGTGTTTTGCAATCTGGCTATTGTATGTACGATAATCATTTGATTACCGCTCTTGTTGAGCGATGGCGGACTTTACAAGATATTTCAATAATTTGGGGTCTGAAAGTTGATGGTCAACCAGTAACTGGGGTAGATGATTCACAACGTGTGGAAGAATGGCAAGACACATGTCTTGAGTTACTGGGATTTGAGCCGCCAGAAGCAAACTTTAAAGGCGGTCACCTAAAAATGACCACTTTGGACAATCACTGCCGAGCTATTGTATCTCTGATATGAGCTGAGAGATGGCTGTAATAAAGTACACTATGTGTATAGCTTTGATGATTATAGATGGAATTTTGCTTCCAGATTATAATAGTAGCGCTGTAAAACTCATGTATTTGCAGCTACTTGAAGATTTGGAAGAGGTGAACACATATAGTTGGGGCAGTGCAGTATTGGCCTACTTATACCGTGAAATGTGCAATACATCAACGATAGGAAAATGCACTATCACTAGCCCTTTGTATATTTTGTAGGTATATGTAATATTTTTCTCTTACTAATAATACCTTACCCGTTTAATATTTTAAAATATTTTTATGTTTATTGGCAGATTTGGGAATGGTGTAGGATAAAATGTTTGAACCCTGACCAACAATTAAAAACTTTGTTGTCCCTGAGAATGTTCATGCTGCTCCCTACGGTGCACGGTAATAATTAATTTTTTTTATTGAATACTAATATTAAAATGATAAAACATTGCAATATTTAACTTTTTTATAATAGGTGAACACTGTGTTTCGTCACACCCATATAGCAACACATTAGGTCAGAATTATACGACATTATGATGATTTCAATATATTGATTGATCATTTTTTTTATTTTAACGATGTGCAGCTTAACTGGATCGTGTATGACACAGAGGTCGCTGATGTTAATTCCATTATTACTACCTATAATAATGATATTTGGAGAAGCGTTTGTCCTCTTATCTGCTTCCAAATTGTGGAGACTCATCGTCCTAACCGGGTGATGCGACAGTTCAATATATGCCAGTCAAAACCAACGGATGGGCCAGCAGGAGCAAACTGCAAACCCAGCAGATGATGTGCCATGCGCAAATCCAACAGATGGGTGGAAACCAATCCCATGTACGCGAGGCGATATAACCCTTACAGTGATTCTCTCGTACCACTGCATGTAGTCATCGTCTGTTGAGTTTGACCTACCACATGGTTCACCAGTGGCGACATTTCTTAGCCTCCTACGCCACGTCCTAAGTTGTATTTTGTGAAATTTAGCCCAATCCATATTACGATGACCAGTTTGGGTGAAGTCATGTAGCTCATTATCGTCAAGTGCAGGTGATGGAATTGACTGGCATATATTGAACTGTCGCATCACCCGGTTAGGACGATGAACCTCCACAATTTGGAAGCAGATGAGAGGGCAAACGCTTCTCCAAATATCATTATTATACGTAGTAATAATAGAATTAACATCAGCGGCCTCTGTGTCATACACGATCCAGTTAAACTGCACATCGTTAAAATAAAAAAAAATGGTCAATTAATATATTGAAATCATCCTAAATTTTCAAAAACATAATTAGGTTTACCTCGTCATTACTCATTTGATCGAGAGAATGTCGTATAATTCTGACCGAATGTGTTGATATATGGGTGTGACGAAACACAGTGTTCCACCTATTATAAAAAATGTTAAATATTGCAATGTTTTATCATTTTAAGATTAGTATTCAATAAAAAAAATTATTTATTACGGTGCACCATAGGGAGCGCAGGGTCAACCAAAGTTTTTAATTGTCGGTCAGGTTCAAACATTTTATCCTACTCCATGCCAAAATCTGCCAATAAACATAAAAATATTTTAAAATATTAAACGAGTAAGGTATTATTAGTAAGAGAAAAATATTACATATACTTGCAAAATATACAAAGGGCTAGTGATAGTGTATTTTCCTATCGTTGATGCATTGCACATTTCACGGTATAAGTAAGCCAATACTACACTCCCCCAACTATATGTGTTCACCTCTTCCAAATCTTCAAGTAGCTGCAAGTACATGAGTTTTACAGAGCTACTATTATAGTCTGGAAGCAAAATTCCACATATAATCATCAAAGCTATACACCGAGTGTACTTTATTACATCCATCTCTGAGCTCATATCAGAGATACGATTAACTCGGCAGTGATTGTCTAGAGCGGTGATTCTTAGGTGACCGCCTTCAAATTATGCTTCTGGCGGCTCAAATCTCAGTAACTCAAGACATGTGTCTTGCCATTCTTCCACACGTTTTGAATCATCTACCCAAGTTACTGGTTGACCATCAACTTTCAGACCCCAAATTATTGAAATATCTTGTAAAGTAATGGGAGCCTCACCAAATCTAAAATGAAATGTATGGGTCTCAGGCCGCCATCGCTCAACAAGAGCGGTAATCAAATGATTATCGTACATACAATAGCCAGATTGCAAAACACCGTAAAATCTCATATCAATGATATGCCTCCAAACACGATCTTGTATCACGTTCTCATTATACAATCCCCAGATAAGGTTATCTGTACGCTTCACTTTTAGAATATTATCAATATTCTCGGAACAAACTGCACTGGAGATATGCGCAGATTATAGATATAATACAGTTGAATCTTCGGGACCTCGATTTAATGTCATCCTAAAATTAATAAAAAAAAGTAACACACATATCAACCATTAATATTGCCATTTATAATATTAATAAAAATATATCATACGTACATATTTAAAAAATAATGAATTTTTTGATTTATTTTAAAAAAATTATGTAATAAAAACAACATATTAATAATTTATAATATTTTCAATAATTAACTAACCTTTAATAATTTAGGTGGACGAATGGATTTTTGAAGAGAAAAAACGAAAGTTGTGAACTGTAGAGGAAGAAAGAAAAGTTTTATCACATAACTTATAGAGGATTTCGAGTGACGGATATAATTTAGATTTCGAGTGAGTGATATAATTTAATGGAGTAGGTGGTTGGTGTTGGTTGATCGGCACCTAATTTATGTAGTTGACGCTTATCTGTTGGTTGGTCGGCATCAATGAATAGCCGCCCTCTTAGAGGGCAGCTCTTTAACACATAGTGAGTAAGCGGGTACTATGAAATAAAGAGCAGCCTACAGAGTGGGCGGCTACTTCTTGTGGAGTAGCCGCCCACTATGTGGGCTTTGTCCTACAGCCGCTTTTTCAAACCCCGGTTTGAGGTATACAATCTACCACCAACCCATCTCACAAAGTACACTATTTTTCTAATTCACAGGAGCACTAGTTGCTCAAAGAACTTTAATCATCAGGTATATCAAGATTAAGAATGCAACGAAGAGTCTTAGTTGGCAGAGTCAGCACTATCATCAACAGGCAGAGAGCTGTCCAACCTGGTGGGGGAAGCAGGCCTAGATTTGACAGTGAAGCGCAGACCAATTTCAGAGGTTGAGGCAGCCAAGTCAAGGGAAATGGATTGTTTAGGCTTTACCGAAAAGGTAGGTATGGGCAACGAGATTGGGGGAGGTGAATTTGAATACGTAGGTCCAGCCCAACGCTCATAGAAATGAAAATCATCAATCATTAACCTCTCGTTGTCTTCAAACTTGATATGATGGCGAAGGTGTTTTGGGCGAAAAAGAAGAAGGAAAGTCCCGCCTAATAACAGGAGTGGTCGTGGAGAAAGATTTCAACTGAGTTGGGAGTAACCCTGATCCAGGTTGAAATGTCCTGCAATTAACTCCTCGAAAATGGCCGGTAGGCGCCGAACCGAAAGACCCACCTTTTGATGATCCATTTCCACGGTTTCTACCTTAACTCTGATGGTGATTCCTGTGATGAGCGACGACTACTACAGTCTCCGCGCAATAAGAAATCCTTTTTTCGTCACTCCTCGTTCATCCACCTCTGTCAATCACAACTAGTTAAGAACTCATAAAAAGGTAAAATAACAGTTTTAAAACACCTGCCAGAATCTTAAACAATCAGTAATTTAAGATCTTCTGCATAACCACCAAAACCTGATCAGACCAACATTTCACCTCGATAAACCCAACCCACATATGGAGCACAAACGTACAGATAAATGAATCCACAACCACCACACCCTCGCCGTTCAGTTTCTTCAGATCTACAATGGATCACCCAAAACAAAAACAAAACAAGATACAAAACCAAACCAAAAACATAAAACTAAACATTTAGCATATTAACGTTCAAGTTTTTTTTAAAAAATAACAGAAAAGGTACCTATTTCTGAGTAAGAAACGAATGAATGGTAGAAATCGGACATGCGGTTTCGACTCCAGAGTAAGCTTTTTGACTACATGCATATACATATATCGACTAAAATATAAAAATATAACAAAAATAAAAAAAAAATTGAAATTAACGTAACAAAAAAAGTATTTACCAAATTATAGGAAATCGTTTCTTGAACAAACGATTTCTACTTTTTTTTATTTTTTTTTTAAAATAAAGGTGAATTCGTTTCTTAAAGAAACGAATTCACCTTTATCATTTTTTTTAAATTTTAAATATAATATAATATATAATTATATATATACTATAATATAATAATAATAATAATATTATATAAAATATGTATATATATATACACGTATCTGAATATATATAATATATTATAATATAATTTATATATATATATATATTATTTATATATATAAATATTATATTTAAATATATATATATATTATAATAAAAATAATAATTGTGTTCGAGTCTTGTCGAGCTATACAACGCATTCCGAATATGTGTACGTCGGGTCATGATTGTCGGCAGATCATATCCCACAGATTTATTATTATTATTAATTTTTTTTATTGTTATAATAATAATAATAATTGTATAGAGATGTCAAACTGAGCGGACGGTAATTCGATTTTTGTAAAACGGATAATAATAATAATTATTATTATTATTATAAAATTAATAATTATTATTATTAATTACATTCATGTCCCTGCCAGTCTAAAATATTATCATCACATCTGCTAGGGGTGTAAACCAATCGAACATGTTCGCGAACTTTTCGACCCGGCTCGATAAATATTTAATTCGAATTCGAAATTCTCGAATTCGAGTCGAACTCGAACATGTTCGAACTTTTTTCGAACCGAATTCGAGCCCAAATTATTTTGTTCGATAGTTCGCGAGCCGCTCGCGAACTTTAATATTTTATTAATATAATATAATTATATATTAAATAAATATATTTCGAACCTTTCAGGTATTTATTTTCGAGCAATAATTCGAATAGCTCACGAACATGTTCGAACGTTTTTGAGCCGAACTTGAACTCGAACTTTGATTCGAGCAGAACTCGAGCCAAAATTTTGAAACTATTCGAACTTCTAATCGAACTCGAACTCGAATATAACTATTTCGAGCCGAATTCGAACTTTAAAATTTTCTGTATATTCGGCTCGATTCGATTCGTTTACACCCCTAATCTATGCCAATTATCATGACAATTTTATAATAATTATTATTTTGTTAATTATTTTTATTTTTATAAAAAAAATTTTTATAATAATAATAAATCTTTGGGTATGATCTGTCGACGATCATGACCCGACGAGATGGTAACAATGCATCATCAGGGTACACATATTCGGAATGCGTTGTACAGCTCGACAAGACTCGAACACAATTATTATTTTTATTATAATATATATATAAATATAATATATATATATTATTATATATAATATATATATTATATTATACTATATATATACAGATACGTATATATATATATATAATATTTTATATAATATAATAATAATAATAATAATATTATAGTATATTTAAAATTAAAAAAAATTGAAAAAGGTGAATTCGTTTCTTTAAGAAACGAATTCACCTTTATTTAAAAAAAAATTAAAAAAAAAGTAGAAATCGTTTGTTGAAGAAACGATTTCCTATAATTTTATAAACATTTTTTTTGTTACGTTATTTTCAAAAAAAAATTTATTTTTGTTATATTTTTATATTTGTCTCTACATATATCCACCTATATAAGGGCTATTTTCCGAGTGAGAGAGATAAATAAGCCATTGGAGAAGCTTGGATTCTACAGCTTGTGGAGTTCTGATTTTTTCTTTTCTTTTTTGATTGAACGCAAACCGGATCTGAAATTATGATACTATCCTCTAGAGTCCAAAACACTATCTCGAGAAAAGCATCAAATTTTCCACATTATCTTTATACTCTCATAATTATAAATCAAATATTCCGATTATTACAGACCAAATTTAACAATGAAAAGTGAGTTTTACCATCACAATAATAACTTTTACAATTATTTAATTCATGCATTTGTAATCATTATTCTTAATTCATTTCAATTTCAAATAATAGAAATCAATCAATAATTTATTTTGTATTATAAATCTATGATATATTGAATAAAAAATATGCAGGTAGTTGGATTATCCACATTACAATTAAAAAAATTTAAATCTTAAGAAATAATAACACATCATGGTGGAATAAAAACGTAAATATGGCTATTCAAATCAATATGAATGCTTACATAGAGCTGCATGAGCGAAGATAACGGTTCGAGATGCTAGAGCTATAATCTACAAATAATAAATTGGAGATTGCTCGAGCAAATGAGAGAGAAGACAAAAGATTTATGTACAATGAATGCATAAAAGATGAAAATCATAAAATATTAGTTAGAGATAAAGATATCAACACGAGATGAAAAAATTATTAATTAATGTGTAATATATATAGGGCTACAAAAGTAGGTGTTATTTTTTCATAATTATCATTATAATATATAAAATTAAATTAAACGTAAATGGAAAAAGGGGGAAAAAGTTCACTCCCAATTAAGGGTGTAAACGAACCGAATCGAGCCGAATATGCAGAAAATTTTATGGTTCGAATTCGACTCGAAATAGTTATATTCGAGCTCGAGTTCGATTCGAAGTTCGAATAGTTTCAAAAATTTGACTCGAGTTCGGCTCGAATCAAAGTTCGAGTTCGAGTTCGGTTCAAAAATATTCGAGAGTTATTCGAATTATTGCTAAAAAATAAATACCCGAAATGTTTTAAATATATTTATTTAATATATAATTATAATATATTAATAAAATATTAAAGTTCGCGTGCGGCTCGTGAACTATCGAACAAAGTAATTTGGGCTTGAGTTCTATTCGAAAAAAAGTTCGAACATGTTCGAGTTTAACTTGAATTTGAGAATTTTGAATTCGAATCAAATGTTTATCGAGACGACTTGAAAAGTTCGTGAACATGTTCGATTCGCTGCACCCCTACTTTCAATACCATATGATATTGCAGGTTCAATTCAAAATTTTGAAAGCTTACAAATTTGCAATATATCTTTTTTATCCATGCAATTAAAATTGTAATTGTTACATTAGATTTACAATTATATTGCAATTTACAATTACATTAATGTTGGTCTTACCAGGTTCGACCCAATGTATATGCAAAAAAATTTAGACAATCGATTGAGCTTTGTGCAGGATTTATGAAAATAGAAAGGTTTATTTTTTCTTTTTTTATGACACATTGTTTCATGTGGAGTTTAGAAAACATAGGGGTTTTCTTTTTTTTACCTATTTTGTTAACATGGAAGGGTTTCATGAATATTTACTATAACACATGGGGGATTCATGCCGTGTTTAAGAAAATATATTTGATTTTCTGCCTATTTTTTTAACACGAGGGAGTTTCGTACAAATTTACTATAACACATGGGTGTTTTTTGCTTTTTACCCTAAATTAAATTATATTATTCATATGATTAAACTATTCTATATCACCGGCAATTTTTCGAATAAGGTCTTAACTCTCTATTGCTCGAATTCCGATTATTGACATACATGGACCTCAGACAGAGATGCAGGCGGGGCAAAAAAATTTAAAATAATTTGGAGGTCAAAAATATAATTATGGGATGACAAAATGAAATTCTTGAAGGCTAAAAACTAAAATGCAATGTTTTTTTTTTAAAAAAAGTTAAGTTTAATTTTTTTTGCAAGAGCATTTTACCCCTCTTGCCTAAGGGTGCATTCACCCCTACTCACCATGATACATGAACAGTCAGTTCTCAGGTTGGAATCTGATTCGAAGGGCCAAGTTTTTGTGATGTTTAATTGCAACCATCTTGGCTGGTTCTTAGGACCGATGGTTTCTCTTATGATTATGGTTCTGGTTAACCATTGTTCCATTTCCGATTTAACTTTAGTTTTTTTAAAAAAAACTAAAGAAAAATTATAAATTGCTTTACTCGATCACTAGCTTCACTCACATTTAAAAACTACTATATTTCTAGAATTACGTCAACGTTGATCTTTGCTATTACTAAGAAAATTCTTTTTTTATATTTTGTCCAAGTTTGTTAGACTTCGGAGTTCTTGTCAATCCTGACTCGAACTGGTTTAATTGCTTCAAGCAACTCGAAGCCATGAGTTTCTTCTATGCTGCAACCGATTTGTATTGTATCACCTGGTTCAAATCAACATATTATATAAAGAACAGATTTCAAATTTATAAATTAGAATTTTATTGATCACTAAAACTCTTTCAAAATTATCATCTTATCTTTATATAAAATAAAATATTTTATAATAAGTAAACGAACAAGTATTTTGTAATGAGCAAAAAACAGATGAAATTTATTTGCATGTGCTTCAGCTTGAATTCTTGTGCCCTTGAAAACAGAGCCAACGCTATAAATCGTCAGAACACAAGGACGGTGTAAATCCTGTGAGTCTATCAAATCATTTAGTACCCACTGTTTCCAATCCCTATATAATTCATCCAAACTCCATTGATTCTTCTCCGTCAAAAAATCCAATCTTTTCTCAAATTGTTACTTGGGCTCCTTAATAATCTACTAATTTCTTGATTTTCTCGGAAAAAAACTCAATCTTGGTTATCCGGGCTGTCTTTTCAGATCCGAGCTTTTCTTGTTTTATTACATGTATATAATCTGAAAATTATAATATCATTGCCCCGAGCGATGAAGGTTCACCCGGTACCAAGAAAACACAACATCACGCTGCGCTACGATGCCACATCAGTATTCGCCCTTGCGAACAGCTGTCGACAGAAGAAGCTGAGGCGGCTGCCCCACATCTTTGAGAAAGTCCTGGAACTGCCCTTTCACCCAGACGCCGACGTTTCGATCGATGAAACAGCCGAATCCCTCCGGTTCATCGCCGCCACAGATGGCATCAGCGGTGACATCAGGGCTGATGCCGTTGTGATCTGCCCTGGAGTTACTAAGATTGTTATAAGGGCTAACGGTGTCGTTGACTTGTCGGGTACGGAGTTGGAACTCGATTTGTGGCGGTTCCGGCTCCCTGCTTCGACGCGGCCGGAGCTTGTTTCCGCCGCTTACGACGGCAGTGAGCTGGTGGTGACGGTTCCCAAAGGGGCGGAGGACGGGGAGGAAGATGACGGCGGGGATATTGGAGGTGGGAGACTTGTTTTTGTACAGTGAAAGGAATATTAATCTACCTTTACTTCATATTTGCCCGAGTCTCTTATCTTTTAGCAATTACGTAATATATTTGAGTTGTTGAAAGATCAGATATGTTCAAGAACACAATATCAAAGCTTTGGGGGTTGAACAGGAAAAAAAAACAGAGAGTGAAAAGAAATTACTGTTTCTGGTTATTTGAGGTTCTCGATTGTTTTCGATTAGTATAATGATTTAGTGAAGGTGTGTTGCTACAGCTATCACTGGAAAGCTGTGTTTCAACAAAAGAAATTCACTGACAACTTGTTTGTTTTACTTTTAAATCTTTCAATTTGAAATTCCTTAGCTATTATTCTTAATTAAATTTTAATCACAATGACAAATTTCAAATTATTACTGGAGTCATTTGAAATCAAATACTCCAATCCAAAAGCACCCTAAACTTTTATGAAATCTGATTATTTAAACAATGAGTTTGAGTCCATTTTGGGATCAAAAGTACAGCAATTAGTAGGATCTCAATGACATGTTTTCAGTGTTCATCTTCTGCTACATGATTTTGTATATTTTATTTCATTGAGTAGATATTCCAAATGTGTCCCATTATAGAGCATGTGATATGAGATATGAGCACAAGGTATCACTGTATGTTTCACAATATTTGAAAAACATGGAGGGGTTGAACACAAATTCACCAAGATTCAAGTTTTGCAAACTATGTGGCAACCGATGGTGTTGAAATGACGAAAACAGGTATAACCTTCTCTAGGTTGTATGTACGTATTGTATTTAAAGCTTAGCTGAAAAATATAAATGACGATCCTTTCGTGCTAGGCATGTTGAATAATGGCAGGAAGTATGTGTAATCTAAGGGGATTGTTGTTGAATAATACTGTTGGAATTGGTCTTCTACACATTTGATGATCTTTTTTCTTGGCCTGGTCTTGGGTTTTAATAATCTTCCAATTCCTTTTGGGAAATGTATTCATGAAGTGTTCGACTTGTCTGGTATACATGCATATTTTTTCTTGAATATCACACTTCTTCTTCCTTGCTCCTCAATATATCATGCTTAATCGTGTCGTTCGGTGGATGAACTTGTTTTCCTAGATGGGCGGTAAATTTCTTACCCACTTTCGTTTCTGTTTCTACGCCTTGTTCTTCCATGATTCTCTGTGGTTGCGAACGGTGTTTATGAGAGAAAGTATGTTATCAACATCGATGAGTTTGGTTGTGAAAAATTGCCCAAAAAATTGAAGAATTCTGGAATCGAAATCCTCAAAACGATGTGGAACTTCTTATTGATAAATATGTTATCTGGTTGATGGTTAAATTGTTTAGAAGACAATAGAGGCGATCATTGACCATCACTAGTTTCTAGTTTTGTATTTTTAGGAAGCTTTATGTTTTAGCTGCTAGCTCCCTCGATTATATGGTGCAGACATTCTGAATTGTCACAGATTTCGTGAAATTCAATGACTACATATAACATTAGCATGTGAAACTGCCCCAGTATGTGTCGTTTTCCTCCCACTGCCAAATAACATTTGTATGGCTGTAATATGCGGGCAATATACCATGCCTGTAGGTTGCAAGTGTTGATGGTTATGTATCTATGCAGTGGTGACTTGTGCTTCTCGTACAACCACGAAAATATTGTAAATAAATATTACTGAGTTTGGGTTGAGGATTATGGGACAACCGACCTCCTGAGCTGGCGTTAATTGTCTCCGCCGAGCTTGCTAACCGAGCACATACAAGCATAGCTCTTTTAGTAGGGGACCCATATCGTACATTCGTACTGGACAAATCTAGATCTCTTGGATTTGGTAGAAGCGAGATCTTTGGATTTGTTGACCTTGTCAGAGATCTTCAGGATCTATGTCGGATTCTTTTGAGTCTTATAGAAAGTAGTCACAGATATGGTAACTTCTTCTCTATAAATACCTGTTCGTCATTTATTGCTTACTTACAACACATATATTTCCCAATTCGGATGTCTGACTTGAGCGTCGGAGTAGATATAAAAACTATCCGGCTCCCTTCTCACGATTGCTTTGTTATTTCAGGCCATTCTTAGGACGGATCTCACAGCTTTTACCGTAGTCTTGCACATTGGAAGAAAAAAAGGTAATCCCCCTTTCTCTCTATAATTAGCAAACAAAAGCCATGGCAAAATGAAAACCAACAGCACTAGAAAAACATTAAAATGTGTTCAAGCGGATAGGTATGTACCCAAAATGAAGCGCATAACCCACAGGGGAGAACACATATAAATGGAAAACAAACTTGACTCGTGAAAATCCTTAACCCACATCAATTTCAAAAATACATAAAAAATAACGGATAAAATTGTGAACACCATAAAACCCTCAATCGCAATGTGATGCCTAGCTATTCGAGATAGTTTGCCTCCTAAGAAATTGAGATTAGAGATTGAGATTAGAGAGATAGAAGAATATAGGATGAAGAAGATAATTTTATTGACAATTATTTGAATGCCTTACAAATGACAATGTCACAACTGTTGTATGCATTTAACTTTTGGGAAGTACACATGAATCTTTGGTGGCTTTCAATAAACTGCTCGAGCCAATCTAGCCAATTTTACCTAGCATGCTTGCATTTTTCTTTTGTCCTTTCGTGCCTCCAACTTTTGTCCTTTCGTCTTTTTTTAATTAATACAAAAAAATGAAACTTCAAAGCTTCCATGAGATGGTGATATTGAGAGAAAGAAAATGTTCAGAGAAAAGAGGAATGTCCATTGAGGGAGAAAGAAAATTGTCCTGCGATGTGAATTTCAAACAGGGAAAGAAAAAGGTTTAATCAAGGAAACAGAAATACCAATCGGTTGGCGTTCTTAGAAGGAGTGAATAAACACTTATCAAAGACTCTGATTTGAAGTCAAGTAATCATGATTTCAGTCTGGTTAGTGACTGAAATCAATTATCTCAATTTTGACTACTTTGCAGAAGCCTAAAACGTAGTTGAAAGTATGGTCTATCCAGCTGAGTCGGGTGTTTTGTCATTTTCGAAAAATCATAATAATGTTCCTAACACAATTAATTGTGAGAAGAGATAGACAAATAGGGATAATGGAAAAATTTTATTGGAGAAAAAGATGAAACCATGAATACTTATGTCATTTTGGGTTACTAGGGATTTAAAATAAAGAAAAAAGATGTGGTAGAGACTGAATACCATGACTTTTAATGATAACGAGATTGGAATCCAAATTTTAGTTCGTGTTTCGGAATTTTAGGTGAGTTTACCCAAAAATAAATACTTAACTAATATGGATTCATGTCTTATATCTCAACCAGACATGACAACCAGATGCTAATGTATAAATATTGGGTACAATAACAAGAACGATCAATCAGCCTGCAGATTCAATCGATGACATGCCCAAAGACAGACTTGTATTGGGAAAACTTTTAGCCGAAATTATGGGGAAGAAACCATCAGCCAAATTTAGATTTTCAGTTAGAGATGGCAATACTCTGTCGCCAACACGACAATTAACGACTGCTCTTGATAATCGTTGCGACCTTCTGAGAACAACTAGACATCGCCATTAAAAAAAAAAATTTCTTCAAAATAGTAAGGAAAACAAATTCATAACGACGGTTTATGTTTTTGCCGCCAATTAAATAGGTGGGTATTATTATCGTCGCGAGCATCTCCAACGCGCTATTTTAGCGTCAATCAATATTGTCGCGAGCATCACCAACCGGATCGTAGCAAGCATCTCCAACCGAAGGCTATTTATTTTAGCGTGAAACGCTTTCACACTAAAATAGCGTCCTGATTGTTCTTCAACCGAGTGCCATGTTTTGCTCTATTTTGGTGTATCGCTACAGTGCTGCAGCAAACTTGGTGCAACACTATCTTACATCTTTTTATTTTTTTGAATATATTAAGAAATTACATTTATTTGTTAAAAAATATAAATTTGTTAAAAATAAATTTGAATGATTTAATTTATTGAATTTAATTATAATTAATCATCTAAGCACATTTTTAAACATAAATTTAATAGTAAATATATTAATAAATTTGTAAATAGATAATTGATTGAATAAAATAGTTATTGTAAATGAAATTAAAAGGAATATTAATATTTCTTTTAGGGTACAGTTTGGAATGCATGTGTTAGAGATGAGTTTTGTGTTTGATGCAGAAATTACATTATTTTGATACAAAATCTATGTTAAAATGAATATATAGGTTGTGGACGAACTAAATACGGTCTCCGTATTTACTTATTTTTAATAAACCAAGCACCTAACCTTAAATATTTCCATTGCTAATTGATATTCCCCACCGTTAACTCGTGGAATTTTTCATAAGTTAATGTTTTCAGAAAAAAGATCCAAGTTAAAATATGAATTTTTTATTGGGTGATATACCTATAGACCCCTGATGAATTTCACGCCTCTCATGCTTTGTATTTTCATATTAAATCATATGGTAGACAATTGTAATTTTTCATATATCTATTACAAATTAGATGAGATGATATTATAATGAACTTATTCTACAGGGGAGTCCATCTGTTATTGATTAAACTAGAGATAAAAAATTATAATAATCTTTACAACACGGGGTTTTAACGAACAATTGATTTGGTTGGCTGATCCCTCCTTGTTCATTAGTATTTGAACATTGTTTCGGGAACTATATAGATAACTATATTTTTCTCAAAATCAAAAAATAATTATCAAAACCAATAAATATTTTCTCATTAAATTCTTGAATTTAATTTGCCTAAATAATTTGAACATGATGAAGCAAGAAGGTAGGTGAAATGGATGGATGATCCTCACCATGTGTAGGGTTAGTTCACCTTCTTGTTTCTTCTTTCTCCTTTCGTGTTTCTAAAGCTTTGGCAATCTAGTACAAATTAATTATATATAGTAAGAGGTAACGTATTATTTCAATTTCATCCTTTATAGAAAAAACTTGGAGTAATTAATTAAAAGCGGTTTTTAGAAATATTATTTTGACTTTTCTTGAATATTTTAAATAAAGTTGAAAATATATACACAAAGTACAGGGTGGTAAAGGTGAAAAAGCGACGTTAGAAGGTTTTTGATGCCATCTTCAAGAGACGATATTATGCGACACATAACATGTTTTATTAAAAATAAAGTAAATAAAAATATTACATGTCCCTTGATGTCGCCCGAATATACCACCTTTGAATGAGCCATTGAACGCTCTTGGATGCAAATGTTTAAAGTAATTTTGATTTTTTTTTTATATTTGTCCTCTATTTGAGAACATGTACTATTTCTTTTAATTTAGGTATATTCATTGGAATTCTGATTTTGTGATATGTAACGCACTACATTTTTTACAATGTGTAAATCATAAGGGTAATATCTTAAACTTAAATGTAAGTAAATCTCTAATTTAAATATAATCAAATACCATCTTTAATTTTTCTGAAGTTAAGGTTTCAAGTGATTTCTTGCACGTATATGCTTTCAAACTGTATATATTAAAATCTTAAAAAATGATTTATTATCTTGTATATTTAACTATTTGCATATTATTATGTTATGTATCAAGAAACATCAAATAATATGATTTTTCTCCCTTCCTATTATTTCGCTTGTTTGTATTTGATTGATTAAATTAATAAAGTACACATGAATTAGTAACTGATTAAAAAATAGACTCGATTTATAAATGTGCTATATAAAATTAAATTTTATTAATTTCCACTTAATTAAAATCTTTTAATTTATAGAATCCACAAGATCCCAATATCATTAATTTATAAAAGGTTATTTATACTACTGTGTAAGTAGGGTGCTTAACGGGCCAGATCAATCCAGACCCGGCTCGAAATCGGACCGGTTAGCCCGGTTCGGAGCCGAAATCGGGCTAACCGGTTCCGAACCGGGCCGAAACCGGTAAGATATCGGTCCGGATCGATTCTACCGTTTCGGAACTGGTTTCGGATTGAACCGGAACCGGATCCATTTTTTTTTAAATTTTTTTATTTGAGCTAATATAAGTTAGATCTTTTGGGGAAAAAATCAAACAAATCGATTCCGGATTGGAACCGTCCTACCCGAAACCGGTTGAACCGGATCCGATCCTGTTCCTTAACGGATCGGACCGGTTCCGGGATTATCAGATCCGTAACCGACCGGTTCTGGACCGAATCTATCCGTTAACCACCCTAATGTGTAAGGGATACTCAACACAATATTCAAACTATCTGTTATGTTATTATTTTCGAAATTTTTAATCTTTAGAAACATATTTTCTTTATAAAAAATCTTATATTCACATATCTAATACATTATTTTTAATTTTATTTTAAATCTTTCTAAAAACATACTATAAGTCTATAACTATATGATATTATATAATAAAAATAAATTAATTTTTGTTTTCAAAAATCAAAATGAATTATATATTGATTCATGGATTATCGGCAACAAGTCTATTTTGACTTTCCAAATAGGTAGATTATATCACTATGGTTTGAAATAGATAGTATACGCATATGTGGTTTTCAAAATAGGCATTTACCCCCATGATTTGAAAATAAACAGTTTATCTCTTGGGGTTTGTGAAAATAGATAGTTTACATCATGTAGTTTGTTAATATGTGCAAAATATCTCATTTACGTATGCTATGTTTTACAAACAAACTAAGATAAAATATATATTTTGAAAATAACATGGAATAAATTTTCTATTTACTAGCCATAGTGTATAAAATGTCTATTATAGATAATAGAAGAAGATAGTGAAATGCCTATTTACAAAATAAATAAGATGAAATAGTTATTATTATGTCATATGGTAAATTGTCATTGTGGCGTTGAATCCTTAATACCTAAATAACCAAATTCTCTCCTACCCTACATGCACTCTCATAAATACATGTTACCCATCTAACTAAATCCTGTCCAAACAGTGACACAACTAAACCCAACTTTCCAATCTTCTTCAATGCCAATACCAAGAAACCTCAAATGCTACCTCACGACAATCAAATCCCTCTCCTCCCCCGATCCGCCGCCGCCGGAATTCAATCCCCACCGCCAGTTCTCCACCAACTTCAACTCCCTCTACGACTCCACCGAGGACTCCGACTCAGAGTCCACCGCCACGCCTGACTTCGCCACTGCATTCGCTTCCCAACGCTTCTTCTTCTCCTCTCCCGGCCACTCCAACTCCATCATCGACTCCTCCTCCCTAGCCTCCACATCATTCTCCACTTCATCAAACCTGCCGGAGAACCCCTCGATCTTCGGTGGAAGTATCGCCGTTCCCACCTACTCGCCAGACCCCTTCGTGGACTTCCGGCGATCCATGCAAGAAATGGTGGAGGCACGTGAGCTCCAGGACGTTCAAGAAAACTGGGAGTATCTGCATGAACTTCTGAAGTGCTACCTATCGTTAAACCCCAAAAGCACCCACAAATTCATCGTCGGAGCTTTCGCCGATCTTCTTGTCAGCCTCCTGAAGGTGCCGCCAGAAAAGGGTCGCCAGAGAAAGCATTTTCTCAATGGCAAATGCAAGATTTCATGGAATTAGCCATACATGTAATCTTTTCATTTACAGTTTACTGATCCTTGATCATCGAAATGGTTAACTAGATTCATTCAAGTATAATATTATATATTTTTTCAACATCTATTTTATAAATATAAACGGATAATATAATATCAAAATGTAAATGTTGACAGTTCATTATGTGCTGGACGATATTTGTGTTTGGTCCCCGACTGCATTTTGCATTGTATTTCATCACCTTATCTTTTTACAATTATATAAAAACGAAGGCTATTGTTTAAGTAATTATTGTTGTCGACAGAGTAATTTATATGAATTTAATATGAAAATTAATTTTTATAATTTTTATAAATTTAATATGAAAATTGATATGACAATAATAATAAATGATCTATTTATATCATAACCTTTACATCAACACATCATTAATATAATAATTACAGTAATTATTTATTTTATTATGGTTCCATCTTTGCATATTTCCCATCTACTTTTGGAATAGTTCTTAGCTACCCCCATGGGCACTACCCCATGGGGGTACAACACCCTTGGATGAGCATCATTTCCCCAAATGATGCTCATCCAAGGGTTGTGCTACCCCCATGGGGTAGTGCCCATGGGGGTAGCCAAGAAGTATTCTTTTGCTATAAATTCGATGGGACATCGTGCGTAAAAGTCGGATTAGGTAAATTAGTTCATTGGTCTAGAAATTAAATGAAAATTAACTTTTAATTAATTTAGTTTACTGCGAAATTATTAATTTTACACTGCGAAATTCAGGTTGACCTGACAAATAAAATAACCTGATTTGTATTCTGAATGCGTAGTAGGAAAAGCTGCCATTATCGATAACCCAAAAAAAAAAATATTATTTGGCTTAATGAATGTTCATTTGCAACCGTTTGTGTAATATTGAATTATTGATTATTTCATAAAGTCCAGGCTGTAACAACTATAAAGACAAGAAATAGCCGAAGAGGAAAATATAAAGTCAATAAATAGCCTAAGTCACATAAAGTTCGAGCTGCTTACCGGTCAGAGTTAATTGGACCCGGTCCAAAACCAAGATGTTTAAAATCGGTTCGAAACTGGGACCGATTAAACCGGTTTCAAATTTAATCGGTCCCGAACCGAAATCCTATCCGGATATAACCCGAATCGGACTGGTTCCATTGGATCTGAACCAAATCGGTCCGATGGAACCACAACCGGTACTTGTTTTATTAAAAAAAAGAAAATGGCCCGTTGGCCAACGGGCATGCTACCCAACGACTAGTAGCCGTCGTACAACATAATTTTTTTTTTGTTACCTATAAATATCCCTTTACCCAACGGGCATGCTACCCAACGACTAGTAGCCGTCGTACACCATTATTTTTTTTTGTTACCTATAAATATCCCTTTACCCAACACCATTTTCATCATACTTTCTTACTCAAATAAATTTCATATTCTCTCATTTTCTCATCTAAAATATTCCTTACAGTTTTATTCCATACAATTATATTCTTGCAATTCTATTATCAATTTGTTATCATCATCTTTTTATTAGTTTTATAACTTTTGTTGAGCTAATTATATTCCTAATATTATGATGGCATCTTCTTCTACTAGTGGTCGTGATAGTTGTGCTCCTTCAATTCCACCTATCGTACAAGAAAATTACGATTTCTTTGCCGACTTCGATGATGCTTTCGATGTTGAAGAAGCGGAACATGCTGTAGAACCTGCCGCACCCCAAAATTCGACGCCCGCAGCAACTATCGCTGCGAGTCGCCCGAGTAACTGTTCCAAAAGAAGCAATGTTTGGGATCATTTCAATGTGGTTACAAAATCAGGTACGAACAAATCTTCTGTGGTTTGTAAAATGTGTAAAACGATTTATAATTATAAAACAGATGGTTCCACTGGAGGTACCGGACCTTTAGAAACTTTTAGTTAAAAAATATAATTTTGACGAGGTTACTCTACAACCTATAGGTAGGGAGCCAACTCAACAACAAATTAATCATCAAACCGGCACTAAATTTTATTTTAACACATGCAATAAACAGCATGTCACTAGTTCGCTTTGTTATTAGATGTGAACTTCTTTTTTTGTTATCTGAACAAGACGACAATGTTGAATTTGCTTCTGATATCCAACCTGGTTTTAAATATATTTCTAGGCACACGCTTAGAAAGAATTATATGGATGTTTTTTGTTGAATATCATTGATCTTTAATTGAGCATCATTCTACTATAAACTGCAAAGTTAGTTTAACAACTGATATTTGGACAACATTAAACAACTTTCATTTCTTCTTGTTACTAGTCATTGTATTGATATAATTGGTGCATGCAAAAATGAATTTTATCACTTGATGATATACATTCTTCTCATACTGGTATCTTGATTGCTAGACATATTGTTAACGTTTGTAGGTTCTATGGAATTGTAGATAAAAAAATTTCGATTACACTTGACAAAACAACAGATAATACATTGGCAGTATGTGATCTAAAAGTACAATTAAAATCAATAATTGATGATGTTTTTTTCAATGTCAGATTTGCATGTCATATAATTAAATTAGCTATAAAAGTTGGTTATGAAGATTCCGAACATAAAAGCAATGCAAAACTTAAAAACTGTTGTCAATGGATAAGACAATCACGAATTAAGCGTGATTGGAAGCATACTTGTGCAACTCAAGGTCTTAGGTATACTCTTTTCCCACCACCCATAGAAACTAGATAGAACTCTTTGCATAGCATGTTAGAATTTATGTTACCTTATCAAGAAGCTTTAACTATTTTCTACAATAATTTTCAAATGCCCGAGAATATGATAGTTATTTATTATGCCCTCATGATTGAGTTTTTATTACTCAATGTACTGCTTTGTTATCTACTTTTAAAGAAGCAACCGATCATTTTTTGGTGTTTTTTTTATCCTACTTCTCCCTATTTTCTTCCCCTTGTATATAATATGTTTTGTAAATTTATTGAATTTAGAGAAATAAATGATTTGGCACAATTTGTTCAACTTATGGAGGCAAAATTTAAAAACATATTGGGAAAATATACCACATATGGACTCCATATCTAAACTTTTAGCTCCTAGTCAAGGCATCGACTCCTTTAATACTCTTTTTTTAATATTACTCTAAATTTTTGAAGAATAATGTTGACGACCAGAAGACGTCAATCAGACATTCTCTCCAAAATATGTTTGCAAAGTATCATTATGAACAGGTACAAGAGTCATCATCACAGAAAGGACAGGAGGAAGAAGACAATACCCAGTTAAGAAGTGAAAGGATCAATTTGCTTAGTAGTGTTGGCAAAAAGAAGCTAAGAGGAAGCGGAGTGACATCTACAACTTCGAACGGGTTACAAGTCTTCTTGGGTCAAATGTTCGTAACGGATGAAAATTTTGACCTACTGGAGTGATGGAAGACAAACTCAAGACAATTTCATATCTTAGCCAAAATGGCTATAGATGTTTTTGCGGTTCAAACATCAAGTGTCGCATCGGAGTCGGCTTCTCAACTTGTGCCCGAATCATTGGAGCTCATCGAACTCACTTAATGTAGAATCATTGTGCATATTTACATTGCTCAAAGATTGGTTCGATGTGGAGCGAAGGAATAAAAGAGAAAGAGGATTCGAGAGAGCTCGTTATCTTAGAGATATTAGATAATTTCGGAGAACTCGTCACCTTAGAGATATTTGGATATTCAATCGATGGTCATAAAGTTTATATTGGTTAACCGACATCTTGATAATCTTCCCTAGTGAATTTTTATCTTCATCTTTGGTTTGCTTGATTGTATCATTAATAGAGTTAAATTAATTAATATTTTATTGAATTGATAATCGTACGTTAAATATAGTTAAAAACGTATTATTTGGTACTTACAGTTAGTCCTTGTGGGTTCGACACTCGCACTTCTTATTTCTATACTAAAATTTGACAACCGTGCATCTGTAGATTAATCATTCACAACTGAGATTTTATTGTTTAAAAAAGTGATTATCAACCTCAACTACTGAAGTTGTGTTGATAGGAATTCCATTCATAAGACTGACCTTGGCTAGAGTGGATTTGTACAAAGAATTATATAAATCAAAGTCTTGTAGTATGTCCTTCCACCTGATGAAAGAATGAGAGACACAAAAGTACTACAATACCTTCGAACATCCAGAAATAAACCATGCGTGCATTTACTTTCCACATTATCTTTAAACTATATATTTGTTTAAATGATTTCATAAATATTTAATCAGTTTCATAATAGGTTAGTTCGAGTGTCTTCTATAAACCAAACTCAATTTATTCCCTAGATGAAATTATTTCAAGAACATGAGCAAGTGAAACTGATGTCGATTGATCTCGGATGGTTGGGCTGGCCACCCGACCCCCAAATCTCCTGACAATTGGTATCAGAGAGAGTTGTTTTTTGAACGCATTTTAACTGATTTTTGGAACTAAAGATCTTAAACAAAATCATTTTAAAATTAGCTTTTATCATGAGCATGAAATCAATTTTCATTGCATTATTTTGAAAATTTGGTGTACAAAATTTTTAGGAGTAAAAACTTTGTATACAACATTCATTCATGCACGAAAAAATTGAAATAATCTTAAAATAACACAAATCACAATCCATGCGTACCAGTCTTTATCTGCATATTTATATGCTTTTCTTTCACTGGCGCACTTAAGCTTATTTTGGCATATTTGTAGCAGTCTTGGGAAGCTTGATTGAATTTCCAGCTCAGTGTTCAACCGTCAATCCGCACTCTTCATTGCATACTATATTTATGTAGATTACTGGTTTTATTGTTGCTGCCCTTAAGGGCACTGCCCGGCATCATCCACCATCCAATATGAAATTATTTTTTTCTTTTTTAAAAAAAAATTTTACACTACCCTTAAGAGCATCATCAAAAAAACCGTAGATTACCAGTGGAGTAGGACTTGTAGCTTGATCTTGCTCAAGGAGAAGCAAGCGTTGTGACTGAATGAAGGACATTGTTGGAATTTTGGCTCGTCGATGGAGTTGTTGCAGTCTACTAAAACAAGCAATTATTTTGAAAAGAAAGTTTTGTACTTTCACTGTGCATATATGTACAATATTTGTTGTAAATATATATTATTTACTGTATATTTGACTTGTCCTCTCACCTGTGTACCTTGTCCATGTTGTCATTTTAAAAATTCTAAGGTTTATTATTTTAGGGAGATTTTTTAGTTGAAAATTTTAAAATTGCATTCTGATCTTGAAGGGGAGATCATGACCTATTTTATTATTGTCTTCTCATTTTTTTATTTTCACAAAAAGGAAAAAAATATCTATAAAAATAAAATTTAAATTTAAAGATCTTCAGAGTAATACATTGATTTAATGTTTATATTTTTAATTCAAGTTTTGTGATCATAAAAAAAAAAGATTGTTGGGTTCTGTAGACCCGATTAATCTTGAGTATGATGTTAACTAAACTTGTTGTTACGTTGCTAATATTTTAGTTAAGTGTACATAAGGTTGATCCGCTTCAAAGCATGCCAACAAATTTAGAAGGAACTTCACTGCTCGAGTGAGTTTACTCAAAAGGTTGTATAAATCATAGTTTTCTAATGTATCCTTCCACCTGATGGAAGAAGTGAAGACGTAAAAGGATTACACCACGTTCGAATTTCGAGAAACAAACCTTGTGTGCATTTGTTTTCTGTATTATCTTTCAACTGTATATTTGTTTAAATGATTTCCATAAACGTTTAATCAGTTTCAGAGTATGTTAGTTCGAGTGTCTTCCACTTAATTTTGTAAAGCAAACTTAGTCTAATCTCTCAGTGTCATCACTTCAAGAACCCGAGCTACTTCAACTCAAGTTGATTGAATTTGGATGCTTGGGCTAGCCACCCTAACCCCGAATCGATCACGCCAGCCACCAACTCCTAAAGAAAATGAAATTGAAAATGTTATATTTCAAATCTTGATCAAACATGTCATTGTTTAAAATAATCTCGTTAATTTGTCTACCGCCTTTGCATTAAATAAATAAGATTTTAAGTAAAATTTGCTCTCATAAATTTAAATGAAGGCCCATTGGTTGAGAATCTATATTTAAAATTTGTCTGAAAAGCATCATTTATTCAGAATATCATACCCTTTTTTTTCAATTGAATGGACAATATAGGATATAAAATTATGACAACACAAACTTCATTTGATTTAAAACTTATGTATAAATTTAGGAAACATTTACATGTCTTTCTTAATATATATAATGCTGAAAAGTGAAAAGTGTCCGGATGTGTTTTAGTGACTACAAAAAACATAAATGTGGGCTCAGTATATTTTTGTACGAATACACCAAAATCTGCCAACACCTTAAAGTCATCATGCAACCATTTTGCTCTCGATCGAGACAATTAATTAGTACCCTTTAAGACAAAATATAATTCAGACAATTAATTTGAAGATTTTCACGTGCGATTATCGTACAAATTATTAAAAAATGGTTGGATGACTCGGCTTGATCGGAGGCATATGTAGAATCTTCAAATAAGGACAATTTTTTGGTTAATGAAGACAAACTATTATCCTAGAACACTTGAATGGGTTCTAAATACAGAAATTAAATAAGGGAATCTTGAACTCTTTGAAAATAATTTGAGAGAGGGTTGTTGTAAAGCGTGAATGATCTATCACATTAGGAACTAATATATGACTCACTCGATCTTACCTTTTTGACATTGTTTTAAAGATAAATTCGATCGTCAAATTCATTTTGGGACAGTGGGGTTCATCCTTATTTGTGAACCCGACGGCCCCAAAAGGAATTGGGGCCATTGTATTGCAATGAGGGTAGTGGTTGAATGACAAAATGCTGGCTGGATTTCTACGAGCAAAGTTGCTCTAGTGCCTCAATGCGTAATGAGAGATTTTTCAAGACGAGACTTCAATGCCCAAGTAAATAAAAATGAGAGGATTTAGGTGTGATTTAGGGTTTTACCAAATTAACTTCCCTGTATATCACCGATTTGAGGTTGTTTTATGAAGATGGTGGATGAATAATATATTTAAATTTTTTTTATAAAATAATATATTTAATTTTGGGAGCAAGAAAAATTGTCATAAATTTTAGTAGTAATAGTGTAATTTATTTGTTCGAAACAAGAGTTGAAATCAATGTCTTTTACTGGGTCATTTGTTTTCTAACACTATATATCTTGAAATCTATACACCACAAAATATTTAAAAATTTTCTCGAATTATTTAGTACTAAAAATCTCCCAATTTATTTCATTATCAAATTTAATTATTCACTATCTTATAGTCTAAGAATTTATTCCTTAGATATCCGAACTGAAAAAAGAAAGGACTGCAATTGTGATTTCACTTTTATGCCCGGTGCATGGCCTGACCAACACACATCATAATCTATACATATATAGATACATTATGATGTATGTTGATCTTGCCATGCATAGTGTGAAATCCCTGCAATTGTGGAGGGTCTATTTTTTAAAAATTGTAGGGCTTTTTGGTTGATAGACACATGAATTGACATCCTATGTAAGAAGGTGTGTCAATGTGTGTGACTCGGCGAAAGGGTGTTTCGCTTACTAGGGAATTTTTGATGCTAGCTCTAGAGGCAGTGTCCTGAGAGTAGATTCATCATTTATTTTCAATTGACGTAAAACATTAAACATCAATTATGACGACGTCTCTGAGTAAAATGCCCATATGAATAGTATCAAACTAACCGTAGACATTATTTTTAGAGGTAATATCAAACTAAATGCGGGCCAGACATATGCCCCTCCAGGCTGCAGATATACACCCATCCACACTCAATGACACATCACATGCTTTGGTTGGATACTAATATATAATAATACAATTAATTAGTTGGATTATCAATAGTCACAACCTATGATGCACGTACACTTTTAAAAATTACTTGGTATAGTGTTGAACACTTCTCAGACACCGACACTCATCGGACACGTGTCAGACACACCACGTGGCGTGTCCTTATTTTTAAAAAATAAAATAAAATAGAACACTACGCTCCCCTCAAAATCGTACACCCGTGTTGGACACGGCCGATGTGCATGTTCGACACTATCGGTTGTGTCTGACACAAAAAGAATACTTTGGGGGTTAATTGTACAATTTAAAAAGTTTTTGGCTAAAATGAAATTTGAAAGTGTTAGTTAAACTTTATGTTAATTGGAATAATATTCATTTGGTGTTAATATGTGTGATATTGTAATGATTTAAGTGACATGCATTTATTTATATGCTTTTTTGAATTTGGTAAGACTATTTTTGGTGTTATCTTTTATTTGAACGTGTTTGTTAAACTTTATATTAATTGAAGTAATATGTACTTGGAGTTAATATGAGTGATATTAAGATGATTCCAGTGACATGCATTTGCTTATATGCCTCTTGAATTTTATAAGAATATTTTTGTTGCTTTTACATTATTTTAGAATTAAAAAAATGTAAATTTTTAATATTTTGTAATATAGTACATATATAATATACATAAAAATATACAGGCGTATGTATCTCAGACTCTAAGTCGTGTCGTATCCAAAAAATTTTAAAAATCTATATTGTTGAGTTTGTGTCGTATTTGTTTGTGCATTGTAGGCCACAACGGAGCTCTGGGAAACATTTGGTGACCACTGACAGCCATTGTCAGAATTCCGAGAAATTTTCAACAAGCTCGGATGAGCTTCCAAAGGAGTTTCAGAGGACTTTCGATAAGTATTCTTAATTTTACATAATTTTTTTTATTTAAAGAATATCCATAGTTGACGTAAGGAAGCCACATAAATTTTTTTTGACCTACATAGCTAATCAGTAAACGGCATCTTAAACTATTAATGTAAACCAAGAAAATTATAACATAATAACCTTTTTTAACATTTGTTTTGTTGTCACGATTATGATCGTATTTGCCTGAAACACACTTGGTCTCATAAGTGCTAATTATATTTGAAGCAACCACATTTTGTACTTATGTAGGTATTTTCAATGTATTAGACTGCCACTACGATATTGATGCTATCTGTAAAGGTCCTGATAATACCTTTGTGCTTTGGTGGTTCGACGAAAGATTTTTGATGCCATAGCCCCCAACCGTACCAACATTATAGGTTTTGACTTTCTTTGCTGAGGTCAAGGAGCCGGGTTTTGTGGTACCATTGGTGGTTAAAGGCCATCCGATGCTATTGTTGAGATCCTTCCACAAGCTCAAGAGAAACTTTGATTTTTCGGATTTATCTCCTAATGTGTTACCTCTCAGGCAAAGCATTCAACACCATATTGAACTTGTACCTGGGCCTAGTAGCTTGCCTAGTTTGCCAAATAAGCATGAAAAGAGATAAGTTAATGAGTCACTCGATAAAGATTTGATCAGAGAAAGTATAAGCCCTTGTGTAGTCCCAACTTGCTTACTTCGAAAAAGGATGGAAGTTCAAAGATTTGCATGACAGTGACGATATTAATAAAACAACTACCAATTACCGATTTTCATACCGAGACTTAATGATATGCTTGATAGCAGAACTAAGCTTGATTTACATAGAGCGGAAGGCAATTCAAGAATGACCAATCCCGCCAACCATGCATGAATATAGTTTTCACAGTTTAGCCACTTTTTCCGTTTATCATCATGGCGCCCATTAATAATTGTCTGAAGAAAGGGCAGTTTCAATGGAGCAGGACGTAGGATGAGAATGTTGAGACATCCAAGAAAAACAGTGCTCTGCTCCTGTATTGGCGCTTCCTAGTCTCAACATGGTGTTCAAGGTTGAATGTGATCATCAGTTTTGGAAATTGGAGCAATTTTATTACAAGAGGGGCGCCTAAAGCAGTTTATCAACGAAAAGGGAGCAGCACCTCGACAAAAGTGCCACCACTGGATATGCATTATTCGTGAACCCATCATTGACATTTTTAACTAATTATTCACTCCAGAATGGTATATAGTATACATGAACACTCGCACAAGTCAGTTTTCTCGATTTCCTATTCTGCCGAGCCTGGGAAAAGAACCTTGCAAATCAACCATTTCAGATATCATACAGTAGATCATGCATATGCAGATGAACAATAACTTCAAATATACACATGAGAGAACTCGTACTGCCAACTGATATCTTATGGTACGAAAGGATGTTAATTTCGACACAAAAATCTTTTTTTCATTTAGTGCGACCTCGTTTATATTATATTCTGGAATTTGAGGCTATCACACATCCTTACTTGTTTGTGAGCCAGAAGCTTAAAATCCTCCATTTTCTCATGATACTAAATTCAATTCTTCTGCAAAACATATTCACCCTATAGAGACGCAGCCCAGCGTCAGATTCAGCTAGTCTGAAGTATTTCTACTGATAACGCTTCAAGAAAGTAGAGATATTACAAACACCAGTACAATATTGATTAGCTTATTATTATTATTAGAAATCAGAACTTCTTGCAATGTCGAATAAACAGAAGAAACTAACCCATTTATCAGCACTCGGTAACCATTATTCTTGAACCCAGATCCTCACTGTTCTATCATTATCAAGCCCTGCAGAAACAATCATATTCTCCGAGGGATGGCACGTTACAGATATAACAGTATCAGTGTGCCCTTCAAGTTTCTGAACCATATTTTTACCCTGCAAATCCCATAGGTATACACAGCGATCCTCTGACCCGCTAACAATATACTTTTCACCCGTCACAGAAAAAGTTGGCAGCAAGCAATATACTCTGTTCGTATGACCTGTGTATATCTTCAAGAACTTTCCAGCTGAGTAGTTCCACAGCTTCTACAATCACCCAAATAAAGCAACAAAATGAATCAGAATTTTTACAAACAAAATCAAGTAAACTGGAAATTTAATCCAAGAATCTTACTTCAGTGGAATATAACATGTTCCAGTAACTAATGGAATAAAAACAAAAATCCGAGAAAATTACAACTCACAAGAGTATCATCAAGGGTAGCAACAAGTACAAATTTCCCATTGGGGGAAAACTTTGCAAACGACACAGCGGGAATCTTATCATCAATCAGCGTCTTAAGCAACGCTCCAGTTGCCGTATCCCAAATCTTACAGGACCCATCATGACTTCCCGAAACAATCAAAGATCCATCCCTGTTAAAATTCACTGAGGTAACCGGCATCAAGTGCGCCCTGATCACATGCACTGATTTGCCTGTTTTAACATCCCAAACCCTAATTGTATCATCAAAAGAACCTGAGGCAATAAGATTCGATTGTGGGTTGAAGCTCACACAGAAAACAAAGCCAGTGTGGCCCTTGAGAGTTTTCACGCACTCGGCAGAGCGTGCATCCCAAATGCGGAGAGTGCGGTCATCGGAGGCGGAGCAAATGTAGGTGGAGTCGGAGGACCAGGACAGTTCATTGATGCCTTCGGAGTGGCCGATTAATTGGGAGATTTGAGCAATTGTTTCGGTTGAATAGATGATAAATGTTTTATCCAAGGAGGCAGAAGCAAAGAGCTTGCCGTTGTTGGAGAATTTCACACACGAGACCGCACGAGTGTGATCAGTGAGGATTTTTTTGAGACGGTAAGGGCGGTACGCAGGTGGAGCATGGTGGTTGGACATCGTACTGGGAAAAGAGAAGAGATGGCCGATACGTATCAGAACACCTGGAATTTTTGCGTATTGAAGACTATTGGCGTGTTCACAATTTCATGAAAGCATCTTATTACATATAATGTGATTGGAGTGTTAGAAAAAAACCAACTCCCAAAATTTTGAGATCAGAAAATAATATCAGTTTCACTTTTCAACAACTCCCTCAAAGGTTATCAAATATCAAGAGACCAAAAACTAACGGGTAAATTGTATAAAAAGTCTATATTCTATCGAGCACGTAGAACAATCAATGAGCTAAAATCACTCTTTTCATTTTAATAATTGAAACTCCCCCGACATTCGTTTATGCACAACGGATGAAACTCTCCCTACACTCAAATTTCACTGCTAATTTTCCCAATAAATAACATTTGCCAGTTTAAATTTTTACACCACACTATCATTCCAGATTCATCAAAATTACCACGACAGTAAACAATTAATCACCAGTAGCAGTAAGGTAACAAATTACGAATAAGACAGCGCCAAATTATACACTTACGTAGATGAGAGGAGAAGAGCGTGAAGTGAATTCTTGAGCCGCTCAAAGTTGCGGAAAATCAAGGGAGATTGGAGTAAATCAGAAAAAATAAGACTAAATTGAGCTTGATCAAAGTAATTATCCGACCCGATTTCATCTAGGTCGGGTAACGTTTTGTTCGTTGGGCCGGGTAACGGGTTTTGAATTAAAATTGACAAAATTATCAAATGGTATGAGTTACAAAATAATAACTCAACTAAATCTATGAAAAAATAAAATTATATAACCATCTATATTAGGGGTGTAAACGAACCGAATCGAGCCGAACTTTAGCAAAATTTTAGTATTCGAGTTCGAGTTCGAATTCGAATAAACATATTCGAAATTCGATTCGAAGTTCGAACTTTAATTTTTTCAGGATCGAATTCGGTTCGAAACGGAGTTCGAATTCGAGTTCGATTCGAACTTTTCGAGCTCGACTTCGAGCTTTTCGAGCTTTTAAAAAAATTTCTTAATATATTAATATCTATTATATATAAATATTATATATAAATAAAATATTAAGGTTCGCGAACAGTTCGTGAACTATCGAACAAAGAAATTTGGGTTCGAGTTCGGCTCGAAAACATATTCGAACATGTTCGAGTTCGGCTCGAATTCGAAGTTTTCGAATTCGAATCGAATATTTTTCGAGCCTATTCGAAAAGTTCGCGAACCGGCTCGGTTCGTTTACACCCCTAAATCTACATTTCAACAAACTCAATTTAAAAAGGTCAATTTTTTTAATTTTGTCCTATTTTAAGGCTTCATTTTATTTTTTAATAAAATACATCCATTTCAGAAAAACTAGGTCAACCAATTACTTGTTCAAAAATCTTTTTCCTTCACCAAATCTCTCCCTCCTACTCCCCTCAATCCCTACCACCCATCGCCTTCCACTTTCGTTCTCCCCTATCTATGCCCCTTCACTTCAGACATGGATTGAAGATTCAATCACCATTAAAAGATGAGAAAATAGAGAGAAGCTCTTCCATGTGAGGTGTTTCGTTCTTCGGAGAAACTATTCCATGTGCACGGCAGCTGTTTCCACCACATCCGCTGCACTCTTCCCTTACTGGTATGGGTGCTGAGTTGAAACAACCATATGAAAATGAGTTTCCCCTCCTCTATTTCTCTTGTAGGTGCACGCGTGTATTTATGAGTGTACATATTTGATTTTTCCATTGAAACAACCATATTTTTCTTTACTTTTTGTTGATAAAATGTTGTTAAGATTTACAAATTTTGTTTATGTTTATTAGTCAAAATTATAGAAGTTGCGGTTGTGATTTAGTGCATTTGCGGTGAAATTTTTGTAGAAATTTGTATTTTCTCTATTTTGTTTGTTATTTGAGATATGAGATGTTCGATAAATTGTTTGAATAAAAATTTGAAAGTTTAGAGTCAAGGGGTCTTCAATTGCACAGGTGCACTTGCTCAAGTGAACACAAGTGCATTGGGTGCACTTGTTGTTGCTACAAGCATCGGTGCACGTAGGGCTATTATTTGCCTTTCATTGAATAATTTTGAATTTCAAAGGCGATTTCAAGGGCTTATAACTTAGAATTTAAATCTAAGTCCCAAATAGTAATGTGATTTCTTCATAGCCTCAAATAATTTTGAATTTCAATGGCCATTTCTTTTGTGAGAATTTGCATTTTATCTATTTTGTTTGTTATCTGAAACATGAGATGTTCGATAAATTGTTTGAATGAACATCTGAAGGTTTAGAGTCAATGAGCCTGCAATTGCTACAAGTGCATCTGTGCACTTAACAAGTGCATAGTAAGTCCGCTGGGTGCACTTGTAGCAAATGCACTGGGTGCACCCTTGCAATCGTTACAAGCATCGGTTGCACCTAGGGCAAATATTTATCCTTTCACCGAAGGCGATTTCAAGGGCTTATAACATAGAATTTAAAAATTATGTCCCAAATAGTAATGCGATTTCTTCATAACTAATTAACATCCATTTGTATTTCCATGTTAGCTGTTTTCTTCATAAACTATATTCAATTGTAGATTGACATATTATGGATAACGGAATATAAGAAAAAAAGTTAGCAATTTTAACATATATTTTAAAAATTAAGCCTTTACCGCTGCACGTCAAATGGAAACCACCCAAACAATAATTTGATCTTGGTTATCGGTGCACGTAAAAATAAATATGTAAATTTTGTTAAAGGTGCACGTAAAATATTCAAATGTGCACGAAAAACTTGGGGTGAATGTAAAAATTCGATGTCACAAAATACTACACAGAACCGGTACACATGGTACAGTAACATGATGCATGTGCTACAGTGACCGTAGTGCACGTGTAGTAAGTGCACCCCATGCACCCGGTGCACATGCTACAGTAAGTGTGGTGCACGTGTAGTAAGTGCACCCCATGCATCGGTGCAAGTATTATAGTATTCATGAGGGTTATTTTTGTCATTTAATCAGGAAATGAACCTATGCGAATTGAATTTTTTTTTTGGATTGGATCAGAAGATATTTTACCTAGTAGTAGCCCAAATTTTTCCCAAAATAATGTGATATTGGGCTTTAGTCAAGGCCTATAAAAAACAAAGCCAGCCCATTTCAGCTTGCACGTACTCGGCTCGTGACATTCCCTTCTTGCACTATACAACAGTCAAAACTACTCAAAAATCACGCAAAACGATGGTTTCTCTTCGCTTCCCCTTCTCGTTTCCTCAGCCCCCAAAGCCACCCATTTCCTACGCGGCCGCTGCCGCATTATCATTCGCCGCCGCTGGCGCTGGAGTTGCTATCTCCCAGAATATCGACAGCCCATTTCTTCAAAACGCATTTAATTTCTTGGCGTCCAATTTCGCACCCAGAGGAAGCATGACAAATCCCTTGTGGGGCTCGCTTTCTCTTTCTGAAAAATCGTCTTCCGTCACTGAATCGAGGAATGGAATGTCGTTTCCGGCGGTTTTGAGGGATTCTCAGCGCCTTCTCGGAATTGGGTTGCGGAAAAAAGCTGTTTTGGGGTTGAAGAATATCGATGTCTATGCTTTTGGTATTGCGTTCACAAGTGTTTTTTTTACCACCTCGCCTTTCTAATTTTTTACAACAACTTGTGAAAATCTTTTTGGTATCTGATGGTTTTATATGTGCAAATAAACAATTAACTACTATGTTGCATGTGTAAAGATACCGGTAGCTATCTATATTGTTATACTGGAGTTCTTGAGTTGATGAAGTCTTGATTTTGATCTTGAAAAATTGCTTCTTGGTCATTTTCCTTGGCTTTGGATTGATAGGTGTATATGCTGATGATGGTGATGTAAAAACTCTTCTTGGTGAGAAACATGGAGTTTTTTCAGTTTCCACATTGAATGGAAACGATGGGTTGATGGAGGATCTCATGGAGTGCGATGTTAGCATGACTGTTAGGCTCCAAATAGTTTATGGAAGACTGAGTATTCGTTCTGTGCGGAGTGCTTTTGAAGAGTCTGTTGGTAGCAGATTACAGAAGTTTGGGGGATCAGATAACACAGAGTTGCTTCGAAGGTAAACACTTTGATTTTCGCCCATTTCAAATTGTTTATTGGCTTTGAGTCATTAGCATGATTGAGAGTCGAATCCACAAAGGAATGCTTGTTTTTTTTATGATTTGAGAATTCTGCATTTGAGTGTTTTCTCAATGTTCTTCTTTACTCCTTTCATATGTCATATCAGGCCAAAACCTTCTCGACTACTGTCACCATAAGGCCAAACCTTAAAAACTAGTCATCTTGGTGGTCAGCCTCTTAAACATATTGATAAATCCACAGTTTTTTCGTAAAGTCGACTTAGGATCATAAACAAACATGACTTGGCCATTTGTTCTCCATTTTACTTACTCCCTCAACCTGTATATCCGTGTAGTTGTACCTCGACCTTTGACGAGCAGGATTTCCATAATTCGTTGTGTTCTGGCATCCTTATACGGGAGCATTCTCTCTACTTTATATTGTCCTGCTTCCTTTGTAATGAACAAGGTCATTTTGTTGACAGCTTCACCTCTCAATTCAAAGATGAAATCAAACTACCACGGGGATCCATAATTGATCTTTCGAGGGAGCGTGGCCATGTTCTTCGCACGACGAGTAAGATCTTTGTTAAATATATATTTTTGGAGTCTTGGGCCAGGGTATTTATTGGCCCTCTTTTACGTTTTCCTCCTCTCTTTTTTTACGTACTCTTTAAGAAGATAGGATAGGACTTCACTAAGGATTGTGACTTAACATTTTTAAATCTCGAATTTCAATACATTTGTCTTTGACATCTGTGTAGTTGATGGAAAAGAGGTTGGAAGCATAGAGAGCAAACTCTTGTGTCATTCGATCCTCGATCTTTACATCGGCAACGAATCATTTGACAAAAAAGCCAGGGAAGATGTTGAGCAGAACTTGGCTTCTCTCCTTGGGAAATAACAATTTTTTTCTGCTTGTATTTAGAAGAGTAACGGAACGAAGCGTTGTATTTGGAGCTCTGCAATGTTATTCACGATATTTTATGGCGCACTTAGCTTTTGTCCAAGTCAATGTGTACAATATCAATTATCATGATTTAGTATGTTATTACCAGAATAATGCTAATTCTTAAAATTTCAATAAATCAAGACCATAATATGATAAGCTAATGTGATGAACTATGTTTTAGAAACAAAAGAAACCACGATGAGGAAAAAAAATTATTTGCTATTTGCCATGTTTGATAAATTTTTATGCAACTGTAATCATACTGAAATAATTTTTCCATTTTAATTTGTGTTTTGAGTTTCATTTTGTTATGTTTTTCATCATATAATAGTAAGTGGTATATTGAGGGAAAAATTAATCTCTTATCTCTTACATACCAATATTTGAGGAAATTCTATCCTACACAACGGGGGAGGAGTGCTACTCTTGATATGAATATAATCACTGGATTGTGTGGACCTTACGTGCAGTCCACAGCGGTCTACCCCATTCATCGAGTTTACTCCTAGTGCAGGATATAATTTCTCGGATTGGACCATGACATTTACAAAGTACATAGGCCATTGAGGCCGTTGGTTTAACTGTACGTGTTAACATGTTTTTATTTGGAATTTTCCCATTTTTTCCTCTTGAATTTAAGCCCAAAGTTTCTTTCCTTTTGACGTCTAGCTCACGGCTCAGGGGGGCACAACACATTTTTAAGTGGAGAAATGATTTTGTCAGAATAATTAATGTTGTTGTCATAACAAGTCATGAAAATTACTTTGGTAGGAATAATAAGTGCTCTTGCAATATCATAACACTTTTAAACTTTTAAGAAGAGCCAATCACATATTTTATTTTTGGGATAGTTCGAGTAAACACATATTTATATTTTATATTCGCACGAGAGCCTAACAAATATTGAGAAAATTCTATGGAAGTAACACTCCTCATATAGTTTGAGACATTGAATACTGACCCACACCATCTAATAGTTATATACACATCGGGAGTATTACTCATGTATGATAGACTTTATCGTCCCCATCTACAAATAAATTACTAAACAGAAGAAAATAAGGAAAGAATGGGTCAAGTCCTCGTACAGACACTTAAAAGGGGTAAATATTCGAAACCAATAGGATTAGGAAGGGTAGGGAGGAGCCAATTTATGAATAACATAATTTCAACCCTAACAAATTCAAAAACTCTTAATATTACTTGATAAAATATGTGGTCCTCCTATACCAAACTTCCCAGCGAACATTTTTCATAACAAAGCCCCAACACGTAAACATCAAGTGCTGGCTGCTGCTCGTGAACTACTACTCGTTGATATTTAGTTCCAGTTAAGGCAGTGGAGATGCTTCGACAACAGGTCTCAGTACTTGAGCTCTGTGAGTTGGCCAGAACATGCGCACGTTGCCTTGACAAGCATGGGAAGAAGACTTTTGGCTGGATGGAGCACGACAACTTAAGGTGTTAGGATAATCCAAATCTTCAAGAAAAGATAATCGATGGAAAATTAACCTGGCTATGAGGTCTATAGTGTCCATTAACAAAAAAATGTTTCATTTTTTACGCAAAGTGTCAATTTATGCATAAGGGCAGAAAAACAGTCAACGAATGTCCAAATCCCATGGAAACTTTTGGTTAGATATGCATCAAGTCTACTACTTGTTCTCATTTCCAATATTAACCAAATTTTCTCCAGCCAAATTTGGATAAAGCATCATTAACAACTAATGATAGATACACGCGAAGGAGCTACATACAATTAGCATACGATTATGTTCAGAATGTGGTAAAACGAAACAAGACACACAAGACAAGGTAAAGAACTCTCACTCATATTTCATAAAGTATCAAACAACCACCCCTAAACTCCATACTTCTGTGGCATATACAGCATCGATGAATAAGATACAAAAACACAGATATGCTGAGTAAAGCATCTCATAAGAGAAATCGCACTGTTTCATCTAGCGGTGGTGGGTTTGCTCTGCCCGTTGTTATGGAGTTGAAACTGAACGTCACATTTTCAATAATTTTTTTCCATTTTTTCTTTCTGAAAACCAGAGGTTGGAGCTAGAAGATGCATTCCAAGAACCCACGTTCCCGAATTTTGGATAAGAATCTGCAGTAAGGAATAAATCCCAGGACAAAAACAGAAACACATGCAGGCTTTGTAATTCCCAGGACAAAAACAGAACAAGAACTGAGATTTCTCACTGACCTGGGATAGAAGAGTACCGGATGTGAGATGCAGTTGAAGTAGACATGACACCGGTTCGGAACCGCCGGTTAGACGGTCCAAAAAAGCTCGATCTTTAACCTTAATCTTCGTAGACGGTTTCGGTTACGATTACGGTCCGATACTTGTATTTTAGAGAAAGTTCAATTTACATTATAAATTTTTAATAAAACATAGTTTGAACATATTTTTTCTAGATAATGATCGCAAAATATAAAAAAATACAGTTAACTTTAATAAATATATACATTTGGGATTGAGAAAATCATATTAATTTAATATATATTAAATTTTCTATAAATTTATTGTAATGAAGAAAATAATATAACTGCAAAGAAGTAATTGACGAGCTGATAATTGAGAACATTGTTGATGTGATAAAGATGATGATGTTGAGATAACAATTGTACTATATAGCCTCTTTTTTGAATTTTTTTTTTAAAGCATAGCTAACATTAAATAAATTTGTATTGCGCTTTGAGAAAACTAAACAGAAGTTCTTGTTATGCTAAAAATAGTCGGAAATAAGATTTAAGTGTGACTATCAATTTCAGCAAGAAACAAATAATAATTAAGTCATTTTTATAATGATTTCGTATATTAATCATAAATGTATTATTTATTAAGAAATTATTAATTTATATATTTCATGTTGTCTGTATGATATTTTGTTTATATATTATCTTATAAAGTTAGTGAATTATTAATTCAAAATATGTAGTTACTAAGTCAAATCATTTGAAAGATTTTATTAATTAATTGATTATTAAATTATCGAGTTTCTAGCAATTAAGGTATACTTATTTAAATATTATATATATAATGTACTACCAAATAATGAACACAAATACTTTGTAGCTCATTGATAAAGTCTAAAATTTGTAGGTGAGAGGTCATGAATTCGAATCTAGAAGCCTACAATTTATTTTAAAAACTAAACAAATATTAAATACGCGAACCGGTGGTTAGCAGTTCGCAGTTTTAAAAACCCTTGAACCGTAACCATCGAACTTGGTCAACGGATAACTTGCCTGTTGACATAATTACAATTCCGGGCTGGGCCACAGTCACAGTTAATTTATAACTGGGGCCATGATAAGAGCGATTTTTGGAATACTTGGGGATGACTTTGAAAGTAATTTTTTTTTCAAAATGACCACCATAATGTTAACATTTTCCTTAAAAAAATATTTGGGAGGTCAGTTCCTAAAATATCCTGCGACCTTTTTGTCTGGCACGTTCACAAACTAAAATATCTTCGGTAAGGTCATAGAATGGGCACAAGGCCCATATAAGATTGGGCCTAAAGCCGTAATTGATATCCATTCATTTTTCTAAAAGCCAAATCAAACTCGCGTGGTTTAAAAATAGATAGTTTATTCTTATTAAATTAGGCAGTTTATCTTTTCAAAATATGTAGTTTACCAATTATTATTTATGAATATATGCAAAACACCCCTTAATGTAAGGGGGAAGTGTGTTATATTTTGCAAACCACATGGGTAAACTATTTATTTTGAAAACTAATGAGTAAATTGTATACTTTCAAACTACATGGTGTAAACTGTCTATTTACAACCATTGGGAGTAAAACACCTATTAACAATATCACGGAGAGTAAATTGCCATTAACTCGTAGAACTTATGGAGATATGGTTGAACGAAGGGGAAATCAAACACACTCCTTACGTGATTCAATTGTTAGCACTTTATTAGATATTAATAGCATATTTTATACTGGGAATGTGGTTAACCTTTATTCCAATTAATAGACATGCAAAGAGACAATAAATTACCAGATTTCAAAATGTCTACCAACCCCATTCACGCATTGTACGTGAGAACTGTACATTCTTTGGATTTTTTCACCAAACAAAGCAACCAACCCTCTGCAAAATCCGTTATATATTTGGCCCTTTATTCAGGATCTTCTTCTTTCTACATTCAACTGTTTCTGCTCACTCCACGAGCTGTAAACCCCTGAAAATTCCTTCATTTACTCGAACTTCCCCCTCCATTCAGACATGGGCTCGGCGAAGAAAGAAGGGTTCCTCTTGTTTTTCTTGGCTTTTTTGGGATTCTCCACGGGTGCTACTGTGTACGACGTGGGTGAATCTGCAGGGTGGACTGTTAATGGCAATGTTGATTACAGCAAATGGGCTTCTTCGAAGACGTTTCAAGTTAATGATACTATTCGTAAGTTGATTTCTCTATTTACATAAATTCATGATTTTCGGATTTCTAGTTTTTTTATCATTTAACTCGGAAGTTTCTGAAATGGTTTCTACATTTTTTCACCAACCCATCTCGGATTTATGATTATACCCGCATTTATTGAAACAAAAGTGGATTCAGTAATCACGTGAACATTCAAGTCAGACGTGTATTTCCCGGGGTATAATCATGCATGTTCTCTTTCTTCTACTGCATGTATTCTTTTCAATCCTCCATTGTTAAATATACCGGTGGATTTTGAATTGTTACGGGGAACTGGACGTCTTCTAAAAGCAAACTTCTATATGTAAATAGTTTAATGATACTTCATACGATTGTAAAAACATAAAATTGTTTGTAGTTTTCAAATACGACCGGGAGTATCACAATGTGCTGCAAGTGAGCCGAGCGGACTTTCACTCTTGCGATGCTACCGCCCCCATCGCCACCTACTCCACCGGCAACGACTCGTTTTTCATACGGAGCCCCGGCCACTATTTCTTCATTTGTGGATTTGTGGGCCACTGTCAGGCGGGTCAGAAAGTTGACATACGAGTAGCCAAGTCCATTGGGCCTGTTGGAGTTCCAATCGAAAGCCCAGTTCTTCCCCCTCAGGCCTCCCTTAATGGGCCTATAGTATCAAGCCCATCTAAAAATGGAGGAGAATCTAGCATATGTTACTATAAACTATTGTGTGGCAAAATTTGGTTATTGTTGATTTTTCTTGTGTGGGATTTATTTTAAAATTTCATGTTGGGAGTCTTTGGGTAAGTGAATGTTGTGGAGATCCTACGGTTCGTAGAGTCTTTGGGTAAGTGAAATCGAGAGTATTTTGATGACAACGGGTCTGGCTACAATGGGTACCCGAGCGGGCTCGATTCGTTTGGGGTGGGTATGTGTATTCTTAAATGGATATTGGGGGCATGTATATATATTAGTTTTATATGGACGGGTCTTGACCCGTGCTTGACCTGTTAGGGTTTTATTAATATACTATTTTGGATGTGTTTACCTTGAATGATGGAGTTATACCGGTAAATTATACTATGATAATTAGTATTATCAGATAGGATAAGAAATAATGATGGATAAGTATGTTTAAATCGAATGATTAAGATTTAAATTGTAAATCTGATTAGATGATAATGAATATTTTACCCGTGAATCCTTATTAACGATATTATTAACAATTTCATTATTTTTGATATTATTAATTTTAGAATAAAATTATGATAATAATAATAATTATAAATTTCATATTTTTCTTTTCTCAATTTTAAAAATAAATTAGACATGAATATGAAATAAACGATTTAACAAAATTAGGGGGTTGTTCAACATACACTTCCTCATGTAATGTAGTAACCCAAAAGGTCTCATCAAAATCTCTTCCTTCTTCTTGTCTGTAACACTGAGCAGCGAGTAGTCTAGATACTAGTTCCCAAACATTATTCCTTTCAAATTAATTTAGTTTTTCCTGCATGGCTTCTATCAAGCTATGGAAAGTTAGAGCTTCATATATAACTTTAGGTTCTAAGGAAGAGATGAACACAGCATGCAAATACTCATTTCCCATTTGCTTTCTAGTTCTTAAAAGGAGCAGTAGGATTACCAATAACCAGTTCAGGTAGGTTTTCTTACTCCACTAGAATCTAGAATAATGAGGTTGCTGAGAAGTGCCTTGATTATCGTTTGAAGCAGCAAGGATTTCACCAATAGAGTCTCTAGCAGATGTATCAAAGTCTACTGGATCCACTTATGCATTATCCATCTCACCTGGAGGTTATGGAACTTCTGGTTCTTGATCAACTCGTTTGCTAAGATCTGACTCGTCTTCACTATCAGGCTCGAGATTAATATGCTCCATTGTTTACGTCGTTTGTTGATTATTTATTCTTGCTGGGTATTTACAGAAACTGTCACTATTGTCGTCATTGAACAGCTATAAAAAATTTACTTCCATTCCTCATACTTCGACCTTGATTCCTCAAACATACAAAGACAACAAGAAAACAAGAAAACGTATAATATCGTCCATGAATCATCATAGAAACATATAAATTCTAGAAATATAAGTACAAAAAGCGCACTTATCATCTATTCTATTACTTAAATCATTGACAAGATTATTGGAATTATCAGGTGTAAATGATTCATCAAATACAACATGTATAGATTCATCGACTGATAATGTTCTATTCTTGAATAATCTAAATTCCTTGCTAACATCACAATAACCAACGAATACACCTACATCAATATTATCATAAGCTGTCAATAAGTCTTTCCATTATTACGAATAAGACATTTATAACCAAATACATGAAAATAAGATATATCAGGCTTAATACCATTCCAGGTTCCATGAGGAGTCTGATTGAGTTTCTTACTAATCATCACATGTTCTGTGTGTAACATGCGGTGTTAATCTGCCCAAAACCTTTAAGAAATACCAGAATCAGCTAGCATAGTTCTTGCTACCTCTTTGAGTGTTCGATTCCGACGCTTAGCAACCCCATTTTGCAGAGGTGTGAGAGCAGCAGAGTACTCATTCTTGATCACTGGTCATCTAGAAAATATTCAAGATATTTGTTCGAAAACTCGGTGCTTTTGTCTGCAAATCATATCTATCCGAGAATACTTTTCTTGAATACGTTTGAGCAACTTGATCAATTTTGAACTCGTTGATAATTGCTGCTTCAAAAAATAAACCAGGTAAAATGCACAAATATCAATAATAACAAACTTGTTACTGGTATAGAACCAAATAGGTACATATGCAGCAATTCTAGGCAACATGAAGAAGATATAGCTCACTTATTTTTAAAAGTAGAGAAGCAATAATATAAGTAAGGAAATCAAACACAAAAATAAAAAATAGATAAACACTTTGAGAAACAATAAAGAACACTCCCTAAGCTAAGTCACATAAGGCGGATGCGGGAGCGGATGCGGATGCGGATGCGGATGCGTGAGTGCGTCAATTTGCAAAAAAATTGAGTGCGGATGCGCCTTAATGCGCCTATTAAAATTAATAAATAAATATATATAGATACATACACACTGATGAAATGAAGTTAAACATACATAATATACATCATATTTAACAAACTCACATCATTATTATATTATTTACAAATTTACAATATGAAGTTCTTAACAACTTTGGTGTTTGCAGCTTAGATTTATTGAAGAATCTAAAATTTGCAGCTTTGCAAAAATGTTATAGCCAGTGATACAACGTAATCTGAATCTTGTATTTGATCGTTCGTCTAGTAAGAATTCTCCGAAAAATATATTGTAGAAATAGAAATGAAGTATTAAAGTTTTGTTTTATTTTAAGATATAAATTAACGAATTTGAAAAATGAAACCAAATTGTTCATATTTATTTCAACATGTTTGGTAATAGTATGAATTTATTAAAAATAACTCATATTATTTCCGGAGACTTATATTATTACTTTATGAAATGACTAATATAAACATTTAAATTAACTCAATAAAAATAAAAGTTTTATTTATAAAGTTCATTCTATTAATTTTCATGCAAAAACTAAGATATCAAATTTATTATTATTTACTCCGCAAAAATGTTACAAAATCACAAATTTATCATACTTTCTTTTATCACATATTTTAATCTTTCATATGTTATTATGTCTTTTCATGATTCATTATCTATCTAATTACCATATAATATAATTTTCTTACCAACCCGAAATACCTAGAAACCATAAAAATTCATCTAAACCCAAAATCGAAGAATTTTTTTATAATTACAAAAAAAAAAAAAAAATCGGAGAATTAAGGAGGATTAACAAGACTTAGTAACTTAGTGCGCGACTTAGTAAATCTTAATGCGCGAATTAGGAAATCTTAGTGCGCGAATTATAAAATCTTAGTGCGCGAACTAGAAATTCTTAAAGCGCGAACTAGAAATTCTTAAGTCGCCTTAATGCGCCGCACGCGCACCGAGTTCGGCAGTTCGCGGCCGGAGCGCCAGTGCGTGGAGGGGGGTAGGAGGATTATGTGACTTAGTCCCTAAGTTGATCGGTAGATAAAAAAACAGATACACTTTTGAGAAGCAAGCAAAATCACTCCCTATGTTGAGCAGTGACAGTTTCATAATAAGTTGAAATCATTAAGCTGTTTTTTGATTTAATATCAAAACTACATTTTGCTTAAGATCAATTTTTTTTTCAATTTTAAGCAAAAGTAATATAGAAATATTTTAAATAAATATCTGCAAACATTTAATGAAAAGTTTATATTCTGAAAATTAAGAAAATATGAAGACATATGTGACTATAAAACAGCATATCATATTTAGAAATGACACAAATTAACGAAGGATTGGGTTAGATATTTCCACAATAACATTTGAATTTTCAACTTTGATGAATTTATTATAAATCAAGTGATTAAGAGTCACATAATTTCAATTACTTGATAATATACTAAAGAATAGTTGACATGCATTTACAATAAGAATTGAATATCGGATCCATATATGCCCTTTCGCTTTAATTACAGATTCCTCTTATTATTTATTTTTATAAAATTACAAAGAAATCTTCATTTAATACCTTTATAAGGCGTTTCTTTATTATTGCAATAACTTGTCTTTTATCACTCAACAGTTGATAATATTTACTCAGGTGCAGCACAACACTAAATGTCAATATTTATAATAAATGTGAAATTTAAGTAAAACTTACAAATTAAATGTCGACATATATTTGTTGGTTTTACTTTAATTCATATATATATATATATATATATATATATATATATATATATATATATATATATATATATATATATATTGAAGCTACTCAAAATTTACTCAGGTGCAGCACAACACTAAATGTCAATATTTATTATAAATGTTAAATTTAAGTAAAACTTACAAATTAAATGTCGACATATATTTGTTGGTTTGCTGCTAGTCAGAATTTAATGATAGAGGACTCTCCAAAATAAGTATTCACATAAATATCAGGTCATTGAACTCAAATCTACCCAAAATAGAGATGCGATCTTATCCATCCCAACAAGACTGTGGAGATCGCTATCAAGAATATTAGTGGAAGGTTACAAAGTGAACTGATGTGACTTCAAGGTAGGGGCGTACGTGGGTGGGTTTGGATGCGTAGGCATAAAAAAATTTACTCAACCAAATACATACGAGCTGCTAAATTGTTAAATCATAATTGCACAATAAATATACAAAACCATACGATTTGGGTGAGTGAGCATGCGGGCGGGTCGAGTGGATTCGGACGGTTAGCTGGTCAAATAGAAATAACAACAACTAGTGTATTTTACAAGTTCTTAACTAAGATATTACTAAGAAAACAAACTATAAATTAAATAACATGATGGAGTAATATAAAACAATAAAAATCTATAATCACGTGAACAAAAAAATATCATATGAAACATATCAAATCATTTGCCATTGAAAATTAAAGATAGTCAACATGATAGCATCAATCATATCATCGTCATCCTAAAACTATATATATACAATTCATGTACTACAACAAATATTGAAAATGATATATCACAACCACTTATTTAAAAATAAAAATAAAAATTCAACAATCAAATCAGACAGCGATAACTTTAAACATTTATATGTACAAAAACAGATGACAATTATAAGTTCAAAAAATAAAATAAAAAAATTTGTTCTTATTACAAGATGAAGTTTCCAAACTAAAAATATTTTCTATTATTATAAGATGCATAATGAAAGAACTTGAAACAAGTGTTTATCAATTAATTAATGATTGTTTAATCAGTAAATTAAATTATATTAAAAAGATAAGTACAAGTTATATTTTAGATAATACACAAGAAATTAACAAACTAAAATATTGATGCATTTATTTATTGAAATTTGCAACTTAAACCATTAAAATAATTAATTTTATAATTAAAAACATCTTTAATATCTAAATATGGGGACGAATTGGATGTGTAAGCGGGTGAAAGTGTAACAAACAACTACAAAAAAAATGAACAACCAAACCCGCCTGTCATACTATAATATATCAAGCTTACAACAGTAGAAATTTAGGAAAAATATGTAAATTTATTATAATTTGCAAACAGTAAAAAAACTAGTCAAAACGCGTGTAATTAATGGAATAAAAACAAAAGAGTAAAAAAATAAAGGCAAGAATCAAGTACAAAGCACCACACCATAGTACTTCTATTCCCACATTAAATATTTTTATTAATAAATAAATAAACATTTCTCCATCTCATCACTCTCCACTCTCCGGTCTTCGATTCCATGAAGTTATATATATATATATATATGCTGCACTTAACTTCTCCTTACCCCTGCTTCCACATCTCATCGCTCTTCAGTCTCCGATCTCTTGAAGCTACACGCTTGGTGTGTGTTTTTATATATATTGTGAGAGATATACTCATTACTCAATTTTCATTCTAGCGCCATTAAACTTCTTCAGTAGTAAAGCGTGATCTTTCGCTTTTCACGGATTTTCCCCCAGACATCCTCCGTAGCTCTAGCTCGCTCTGTACACTACTGATCTTTATCGTGCAAATCTTGAAAATATTCATCAACTTATCCACATTATTGCCAAATTCCACTCTGCTAAAGTTTGCTTTTTAGCTGTAATAATTTTGGGTTTCTGCGAATTTGTCGGTGATGGAGTTGAGCAAGGTGACATTGGAGATTTTTTCCAAGCTTGAGCAGAAATGGCTGTACCACTGCGAAGGAAAAAAGACGCGGGTTTTGAGCATCGACGGCGGTGGAACCACCGCCGCTGTCTCCTGTGCTGCGCTGGTCCATCTGGAGGACCAGATCCGAGCGAAAGCCGGCGATTCTAATGCCGCAATTGCTGATTTTTTTGATATGGTGGCTGGCACTGGGATCGGCGCTCTCGTTGCTGCAATGCTCGTTGCAGACGATGGCGCTGGCCGTCCGCTTTTCTCTGCAAGGGATGCCGCCAAATTTGTGGAGGAGAATGAGGCGGAGCTGTTCAGAGTCGTCGGCGGTGGCATTTTCCGGCGGCGGACAGGGTTTTCTGGGAAAAACATGGATAAAACGTTGAAGAGGGCATTCAGAAGAGATGATGGAAAGATTTTGACTTTAAGGGACACATGCAAGCCGCTAATCGTCCCATGTTTCGACCTCAATAGCGCGGCGCCGTTCGTATTCTCCCGTGCCGACGCGGCGGAGTCGGCGAGTTTTGACTTCGAGCTGTGGAAAATCATTCGCGCCACCTCCGCCACTCCCTCGTTTTTTAAGCCGTTCAAACTCTCCTCCGTCAATGGGAAGACCTCTTGCCTTGCCGTGGACGGCGGCCTCGTGATGAACAACCCCACCGCCGCCGCGGTTACTCATGTCTTGCACAACAAGAGAGATTTCCCATCGATTACCGGCGTTGACGACCTTTTGGTCCTCTCCATTGGGAATGGGCTATTAACTAGTCCAGCCAAAATGAAGCTCACCCGCGGCGGCGATTGCTCCACCAGGGCAGTCATCGGCATTGCCCTCGACGGCGTTTCCGAAACCATCGATCAAATTCTTGGCAATGCATTCTGCTGGAATCCCAATGACTACGTCAGAATCCAGGTACTTCTCAATTTTTTTAAATACTCCTCCCAATACCGGGGATAATATCCAGTTTAAAACCCCTATTGCTGCATTCTCCGGTAGATGGACTAAAATAGTCCGTGATGATTTGAGTATTAATCCAATTTAGTGCAACGTGAACGTAAAACTGGGGACTAAATTGGGTTGTTATTCAAAACGTTAGGAGTATTTCGATTCATGCAAAACAACAGGAATCAAACCGAAAAAATCACGACATTGACTAAACCAGATGTTAACCCTCCTATACCCAACAATCAAATACTCACTAAACTGGAACGGGATTTTTCTTATTACAGGCAAACGGCGGCGGGGAGACGGTGCTGGCGGAGAGAGGGATGGAGGCGCTACCGTTTGGCGGGAAACGGTTGTTGACGGAGACTAACGGACAGAGGATCGGCGGGTTCGTGCAGCGCCTAGTTGTATCGGGGAAGAGTAGCCTGCCGCCAAGCCCGTGCAAGGAAACGGCCGTTAGTCCACTGGTTAACGGCCGTTAGTGTCGTTGTTTTTATTTGTTTATGTTATGTTGTTTGATTAGGTACAATGTCAGAGGTTTACTGTAGTTAAGTCTGTCTTTACTGTTCCCTGGTCAGTTTGATGCTAAGAACTAGGGTTGATGCACCTGTATACTGTCCTGGTAATATCAAAAAATCCCCATTAACGTTGACATTTAAGTATTATATTTTGTAATTCTGTACTGCCTTTTGCCTTGAGATTTAGACCCTAATTTATTTCTTTTCTAATAATTGTAGTGTTGTATTTTTATGAATAAATTCACTTAAAATTTTCCTATCCAAACATAATTTTAATATTCATCTCAATATCAAAATTATTTATTTTAACTACATTTTATACTTCTTTTCTTTATTCCAACTCCCTACCAACCTCAAAAGACATAAAAGCCCTTATTTTAATTGCATAAAACTTCCTAATACTTTTAGAATTATAACAAAAACACCCAAAATCTTATTTTTGCTAATAAACAACTCATAATAAAGGGATGTAAATGTAGGAGCCTTAATGAACATGAGATCCTTCAGTTTCTGTCATCTTGAGATAACCAAAAAGCATACTTTAGCAAAGGACTCACAGTTCATGATGAATTTTAAGCCCTAAAATTCTCTTATTATAAGAACATGTAAAATTAAATAACAGTCACATCATGCTTACGTATTACAATAAAATTTTAACCAACTGAAATATATCATTTTGACCATAATGGCACCGGGTGAGGTGGGTTGCAAAGTCACCAGTCGAAAAATTACTGTTCCCAAACTGTTTTACGAATGGCTCATCACCATCAAACCTCAGCCCCTCAGACGAGGTTAGTCTGCAAGTTATCCGACCCTTCAGAAACTGCACATCACATCCCTAATTCGTTTCGTATCTTAGGGTGTAAGGTATAATCAAGATATAAGAAAGATTTAAAGAAATTTGGGAGATAGATGGACAACAACCTTCGTTTTATTCTGAAAATACTTACAATATATATTACATTAAAACGTCTCATTTTTGGAGGAGATGGACTTGTTTAGCCTCTCATATAGAGGAGGCTTGACTTAAGAACACATAAACTGAAAAACAGAACAGTATTACAAACGATTACAAAAGAAAGAAATTATTATGGGACATCGATTTGACCATCAACGATTACAAAATACAGGCAGACTTGTTGAATGGAAAAATGCCACTGGATTTTTATGCGATCGTAAAATCCCGCTGAGATTGAAAGGAAATTTTATAGTACTACCATCAGACCTACAATTCTGTATAGTACGGAATGCTTGGCACCCAAGAGAAATCACGTGCGAAAGATGAGTGTGACGGAAATGTATATGCTCCGTTGGATGTATGGTAAGACAAGAAGAGTTAAAAGAAGGAATGAAGACTTTCGAGCTGAAGTAGATATTGATTGTATAGAAGATAAGATGCAAGAAAGTTTTTTACGCTGGTTTGGTCGTGTACGACGTAGACCCAATAATGCACATGTTCATCGAATATAGTCCATGAATTTCGGCACTTTCACGAGAGTAAAGGGACGATCGAAGAAGACATGACTCGAAGTTATGTACAAATATTTGGAGTGTGAAGGGATCAACGAGAATATCTTATCGAAAGAAGCACTTTGAGAAGATTGACACATGTGATCGACCCGACTTGATTTTTTATATGGTACATATAGCATACTCTTATTCATTGGGAAGGGTTAGTTGTTGTATACATATACTTCAAAATAAATTGTAGTCCACCAAATTAAAAGGGGGGTATATTCATTCTAGAGATTTAATTAAGGAATATACATGAGGTTCCAACTCAAAATCAATTGATGATGAGTTGGAACCCCATGTATTCTTAATAGGGTATTAGAGCATACTTATCATGTGATTGATTATTCCGCTCGCATGCTCACTGATAACCGTGTTATCAATCCACGCATTCGACTTATATAATGACATACGTGATGAGACGTGTTGATAGTTGTCACACTTTGAGAATTTACAAGTTATGTTAGCTCTTTATAAGATATATGTGTTACTATACTCATAACCAATTGTTTTTTTGTTAGAACCCCGTGTATTCTTAACATTAATGACTTTTTTAATGATAAACTTTTATGGAGTTGATAGATTTTATTGTCTTTTATTGAATCACACCGAGTTATAAAAAGAGTTTTAAACTTAATAGAATTATGTGAAATTTTATTACAAGATTTTATTAGACAACTTTCTTCTCATGTTGATATTTTAATACACCTATAAAACATTCTTTTGTACGAAATGCAAGAAAAAAGTCCATGTTTTGTTTTTTGATCTAGACTATTTGTTAGGATCGGTCCGGAGTGTTTAGAGGGGGGGTGAATGAACACTCCTTATAAAATTTATCCCTTGTGAATTCTTTCGGATTAGTGAAAGAAATCTGTTACTTAATCAACTCTTTGAACAGAACAGACCACTAAAAAGGTAAGTGCGGAAACGGTCTGCTCTTGTAAAAGTAAGAACGGCTCGATGGCTAAGTGCAGAAGGATAAAACACAGGATATGTTTCTGGAAGTTCGAAGGTGGTGTAATCCTTCTACGTCTCCCCTTCTTCCAATTAAGGAAGGTTTATACTAGAAGACTTTGATTTATATAATCCTGTTGTACAAACCCGATTCAGGCTGGATTTACCTCACTACCAGTCTGAAACTCCTAGTCACTCAACCTGCTCAGACACACTCTGTCTGACAGTTACAATAAGTTGCTCACTTCTATTTTTCAATACACAATGCGCACAGTGATCCTACAATGATCAAATGTTACAAAGTAATCGCGCTTAAATAAATAACTTCAGCTCGAGAGCTTCTGAACTTTGTAAGCGTGTGCAGTTGCTTTCTTGTGTATTTTTCAATTGATCAGCGTGAGTTCGAATCAAGAGTCTATGTCTTCCTTTTGTTGCATCCTTTTATAGTTGAGGGTAGCAACGGCATTGTTTCCCTTAATGTGCAACTTTGACTCTTTTTAAACTCTGAGAAAGCTACAGTCTTCTTCTTCAGGACACTTGCCGTTCTGATGTATGCTTTCGGCGACTGTCAGGTAAGCTCTTCTTTGTCTTCTTACCTTTAATGGCAATCTTCAATTTTTGATCCTTTGTAGCATTAATTACAGCATTAAATGCTACAATAAATAACCGTTAATGGTTCGGACTGAGAAGCCATCCTTTATGTATCTTTGACTGCTCTGATCTGATAAAGGTTGAGATCGATCTGAAGTATCGATCTAGTCAGTCTGGAATCCATCGATCCGGTCTGATATGTGATATTCTTTATCAGCTTGCTCTGTTTTGCGCGATCGATCTGGTATGCCTGATTTCCATCGATCCGGTCTGAAATGTTTTGTCATCTTTAAAATCTCATCGATAAGGTCCGGAACTAACAAATTCCCCCTTTTTGATGATGACAAAACCTAGCTTCTAAGTCTTTTTAACCAATCTTGATAAGAGCTCTGAAGCGAATGCTTTTGGATCGATTACTTCTTTGTTCAAAATAAATGAACATCATTATGTTGGATCGATTAAATCTTTATTATTAAGCCTTATGATGAGGTTCAAAATAAATGAACACAGACTTAATCAAACGAGGATTTTATTGATCACCAAGACAATCCTAAAATACACAGTCTGAAAATATTATTTTCTAGAAGGCGGCCTGAAGTCTGTCTTCTTTTCCCCCTTTTTGTCAGCAGCAATCTCTTGAAGAAAGTCGACAACTTGTGCTAGCTGCGCGCTGATAGCGTCAAGACGAATGTCTTGAGCGCGGAGGGAATTGGCAACAGATGCTCTGACTTCAGTGGCTAGCTCGATCTGCTCTTTTCTCAGACTGTTCTTGTAAGAGGCCTGTTGAGAAAACAGATCGTTTATGCCGCGCTGAAGGCTTCCGATACTGGCAGTCATCTTCTCTTTGAAAGAAGCAAAGTCCAAGGCTGTGACCCTCTGACCTTGATGAACTTCTAGAATGCGTTGAGTCAAGGACAGACAGGTATCAGAAAAGTGCTGGATAGTCCGTGCCAGGGATGGAGGTGCATCAGATAGCTTGCTGGGAGAGTGATCTGATGATGACATGGCATGGTCATCTTCTTCAGCAATCGGCACGATGGAAGAAATGGCAGCTTGATGACTTTCGGATCGGATCAGAGTGACCAGATCCGAACTCTGATCCGAAGAAAAACCTTGAATAAAGGCCAAATCTTCATCTGATGGTCCCGGAGGAGAGTGGGGACTGGGAGGTTCCTCAACTTGGAGAGCTGCAACCACTGTAGATACCACGAAATCCGGATCGATGAGGTCTGGTGCTTCAGTTGTTGCACATGCTTCAGCTGGACTGGGTTGTGCACGGGAGGCTGATGACTTCAATGGAATAGATGTTGTCGGAGAGTCCAACAGAACATTCATTGGTTCATCATCTGTTGCAGACGGAGCATTAGGCAATGGCTGCTCCGCTGTCTGGTCTGGTACGTGCTCTGCAGGCTGATCCTCTGTCTGTTTTGCTGCATCAGAGGGAATAACCTCGATAAATGGTTCTGCCAGAGTCTTGCTTGCAGAAGGATAATCCAGGCTTGTGGCTGGAGTGGAGGTACCTAGCTTCTGTCGTTGAAAACGGACAGCTAAGGATAGAGCATGAACATCCATCTCGAGTTGAGCAATCACAGCCCCATCATCTCTGGCAGTTGGAGCAAGCGGATCGAAGTTCTTCTTTTTGGCAACTAGAAGCAGATTGGCCAGTCTGAATCTGTGTTTTGCCGTAAATAAATCTCTGCGCTGCACAGCAAGTCGAACATCATCAGTCTCTGTTCCTTTCAGAGCTTCCTCTTCCATCTTCTTCAATCTGTGCAACTTACCGTAGAACAGCTCAATGTGGTTGATAGTCCGGTACTGGACATATTCATCAAAAACCACAATGAGTTCCTTTAGCCTCTCATCAACATCCTCCATAGCGATGTCGATGGCAGTCTGCGCTGCAGATTTGGGTTTAGAAGAGAGGGGTTTGGTGAGAATGGCTTTTCCCTTGCCGGTGGAGGAAGGAGACTTAATCCCTGATTGGGTATAGTCTCCCAACTCAGTGATAACTATCCCTTTGACCACGGGATTGGCAGAGGGAATTCTAAGGGTGACTTTGGGTGCAGGGGTTGAAGCTTGTGAAAGCTGGGTGGAAGGTTGAGGGGCAGGGGTTGCTTTAGGGGGTGGCAGTATGGGTGGAGGTAGAGATTTGGTTGGTTTGGTAATCTGGGTTCGGGGCTTTTTGGGAAGTGGCTTGGTTGGTGATGAGTGAGCAGACTGGGTTTCTTCCGAGTCAGTCTGAATGGTCAGCTTCCGCTTGACCCGAGGTTTGCGCACAGCAACTTGTTCCTCGTCCTGCTCAAACTTGACTGCAGCCAGAGTAGCAGGAGTAGGCAGAACACTCTTGGACTTCAGCAGTGCAAGCCCTTTGGAGTTAAGGATCTTAAGGGGACGGAGAGCAGACGGCTTGCTCAGCTCGAGGCCTAAGGACTCCAAGAGCTTGCTGAGAGGAACAACAAAGCATACGGCGTGCTTGGATGCAATCACCGTTTCCAGCAGTACTCCAAACAAAATCATGGACCAGTTTATCTTCTGGCCGGATACAATAGCCGCCATAGCCTTGAACTTTTCGGCGGTTACAGCATCGAAACTTCCTGCTTTACCCAAAAGTGGCTTGCCTACCACTTCGCACAGCACCTGGAAATGGAAGAGCATTTCCTTCTTTTTAAAGGAGGGTTGTAATCGGTGGCCAGAAATAGAAATCTTCCCTTGAAGATCTAAGAGTGACGCTTGAGGAGTCTGTCCGAACTCTGTCAGTCCGGAACTGGGGAGGCCAAAGGTCTTGGCCAACGTCATTGGCGAGATCTCGAAAGATTTGCCCTTGACAGTAGTGGAAATGGATGTCTTCCGGGAGACGGCGTTGGCGAACAGCTCGCGGATTTCTGATTTATAAACAACTGTTCCGCACTCCAAAAAGTTCCTTAAACCAGATGATTCCAGTGCTCTAAAAATGGACACCATCGCAGCATCTTCTGCCCTGTAAATGTCATCAAACTCAACGGAGAGTGAGTTATGAGTGATGGTAGCCATTTGAAAGGAGTTTAAAGAAAGTGCGAAGAGTAAGAGAGTGAGAGAGTAAGAAGGTAGAAAGCGGTAAATTGTAAAAAGTGAACAAGTATGAAATGTTCAGCCCGCTAAATAGGAGAGAGAAGACACGTGTCTTTATCTCCAAGACTGAGAATTAAATAATTCAAAATAAACGGTCAGGATAAAGAAAGATAAGGCGGTTAAAGTACAACTAGTTAAAATGGTCAATCAGTCCGAGCTGTTGTTATTGTCCAGACAGATCATAGGATAAAATCAGACTGACAAGGATCGGTCTGAAAGTTCGGACCGGTCTGTGTCTTTCTGAACATTGTATTATCGATCTGTGGTGACAAAAATCTTCAAGTGCGAAAAGAATAAAAAAACATCTAAACTAATTAAGATAAGTCAATTAAACCAAGAATTTGACGGAAATAATTAAACTTAGCCTCAGGAAGCGGTTTAGTGAAGATGTCTGCTGCTTGCTGCTCTGTTGAAATGTGCTCGATCCGAATTTCCTTTTTGCCAACATTATCTCGAATAAAATGATGTCGTATATCAATATGCTTTGTTCGAGAGTGCAGAACTGGATTATACGTTATAGCAATTGCACTTGTGTTGTCGCAAAATATCGGAGAGTCAACAGCTTGGATGCCATAGTCTTTGAGCTGGTGTTGAATCCAGAGCATTTGAGCACAACAGCTTCCAGCGGCTAGGTATTCTGCTTCAGCTGTGGATGTGGCAATCGATGTCTGCTTCTTACTGAACCAAGAGATCAATCTTTTACCTAGAAATTGACATGTTCCACTGGTGCTTTTACGATCGATCTTACACCCAGCGTAGTCTGCGTCTGAATACCCGATCAAGCTGAAGTTTGAATCTTTGGAGTACCAAAGACCAACGTTCTGAGATCCTTTTAAATATTTCAGAATACGCTTGGCAGCAATAAAATGTGATTGCTTTGGTTCTGACTGAAATCTGGCGCACATACAGACTGAAAACATAATATCGGGCCGGCTCGCTGTAAGATACAATAGCGATCCGATTAGTCCTCTATACATGGTTACTTCAACTGCCGTTCCCCCTTCATCTTTGTCTAACTTGATTGTTGGACTCATTGGAGTTGATGCAGTTGAGCATGTTTCCATTCCAAATCTCTTGAGGAGCTCTTTGGTATACTTGGTCTGATTGATGAAAATGCCATTGTTGAGCTGTTTTACTTGTAGACCCAGAAAGAATGACAATTCTCCCATCATGCTCATCTCGAACTGTCCCTGCATTAACTTAGAAAATTTCTCGCACAATTTGGGGTTAGTTGACCCAAAGATTATGTCATCAACATAAATCTGAACTAATAGGGTATGTTCCCCCTTAATGAATTTAAATAGAGTTTTATCTACTGAGCCGATCTGGAAATCATGGTTCAGCAGAAATTGAGATAGAGTGTCATACCAGGCTCTTGGAGCTTGTTTCAGACCATACACTGCTTTATTCAGTAGATATACATGATTGGGATACAAATGGTTCTGAAATCCAGGTGGTTGCTCAATGTAGACTTCTTCCTGAAGCTTTCCATTAAGAAAGGCGCTCTTGACGTCCATCTGATATACTTTGAAGTCTTTAAAGGCAGCATAAGCAAGAAAGATTCGGATAGCTTCAAGTCTGGCGACTGGTGCAAATGATTCATCGAAGTCGATTCCTTCTTCTTGTCTGAATCCCTGTGCCACCAGTCTGGCTTTGTTTCTAACCACAGTTCCATCTGCGTCTAGCTTATTTCTGAAGACCCATCTGGTTCCAATAACAGGCAGATAGCTTGGTCTGGGGGTTAGACTCCAAACTTGATTTTGTTCGAATTGATTAAGCTCTTCTTGCATTGCTTTAATCCAGTTGAAGTCAGACAGAGCTTCATCGATCTTCTTGGGTTCCAGAGTTGAGATGAAGGCAGCATGAGTGAACTCATCCATCATCTGTCCTCTGGTTCTGATCGGTGCAGAAGGACTACCAATCACTAGATTAGGTGGATGCTTCTTAGTCCATTGATAGCTTGACTCTGGATTGTCTGGTCCGGTCGGATGAACAGTAACAACATGATCAGCATCTGCTTTAATATTTGAGTCAGGAGCATCCGGATCAGCTCGATCTGAAGTTTCTTCAAAGCCTTGATCCGGTCTGTCTGGTACTTCTGGTTCTGGTGGATTGTCTCTTGACCTGTTAGCTACAATCTCATCATCACTGTTAGCTTCGAGATGGATATTTTCCATCTGATTTTGAATTGATTCTTTGTTGCCCTCAACACATAAAGTTTCATCAAAGACTACATGAACAGATTCTTCTACAGTTAAAGTTCGATTATTAAAACTCGATAAGCTTTGCTAATTGATGAATATCCTAAGAATATACCATTATCTGACTTAGCTTCAAATGCTGTAAGATGACTCTTACCATTGTTGTGAATGAAGCATTTACAGCCAAATACATGAAAGTGAGAAACAGATGGTCTGTTACCAGTCCATATTTCATATGGAGTGAGATTCAGCTTCTTGTTAATCATAGAACGGTTTTGAGTGTAGCAAGCAGTATTTAAGAGATTCCAGAATCAGCAAGCATTGTTCTTGCTGCTTCCTTGAGCGTTCTGTTTCTTCGTTCTGCAACTCCATTCTGTTGAGGAGTTCGAGCAGCTGAAAACTCATGCTTGATTCCATGATCTTCTAGAAAGGATTCAAGATTCTGATTTGAAAACTCAGTGCCTTTGTCACTTCGAATCCTGTCTATGCTGGATGATTTCTCGTTCTGAGTGCGTTTCAGCAGCTTGATCAACTTCGGACCGGTCTGATCTTTACTGCTTAAGAATATAGTCCATGTAAAGCGTGAGTAATCATCAATAACAACAAGAGTATACCGCATTCCCCCTAAACTTGTTATTGGTATAGGACCCAACAAGTCCATATGCAGTAATTCTAAACAGCGGGAGGAGGATTTGGCATTCTTGTTTTTGAAGGATGATCTGATCTGTTTGCCCATTTGGCAAGCTTCGCAGATCTTATCCTTACAAAATCGATCTTGGGCAGACCGATAACTAAATCATGTTTACACAGGCTAGCAATGGTCTTAAAGTTGATATGATTCAAGCGCTTATGCCACAGCCAATGTTTATTATCATTGTTAGCGATGAAGCAAGTATGATTATCAGGTTGAGCATGATTCCAGTTAATCTTATAAGTGTTTCCATTCCTGATTCCTACGAGCATGGTTATACTGTCTGATGATTTAACAGTGCAAGTGTGTTTATGAAATTCTACAGCATAACCATTATCACAGAGTTGACTTATACTAATCAGATTATAGCACAGATTTTCAACTAACAGCACATCATTGATAATAATGTTACCATGGACAATCTTACCCTTGCCCACGGTCTTACCCTTTGAGTTATCCCCGAAAATGATTTTGGGTCCAATACATTCTGTCACTTCAGACAGCAGCTCGATGTTTCCAGTCATGTGACGGGAACACCCACTGTCCAAATACCAGTCTGATGCGAGTTTCTTCGGTACCTGTCATCAAATATAATTATTGTTGGTACCCAATCCTATTTGGGTCCAGAACGGGCCCTTTGGGAACCCACACCTGTATCAGCTTCAATGGCTTGTGTGTGTAGGGTGTGCTGTGTGCTGGTCTGTTTCGATGCTGTGTGTGATAATGTGTGCGCTGTGAAAACCTTTGATTCTCATAAGGTAGTCTATATCTTCGTTGAATCGGTTTTGAGTTATAGTAATTGTATTGTCTTCCTTGCCTTCGATCTTGCACCTTTGGATTTGGTCTGATAGACGCAAATCATGCTGGTGCCTTTTCTTTGGCTTGGTCAACATAACCAATTCATTTTCTCAGATTTTGATTCTCGTAAGAGACTCCTGTTTGAATCTTAGGTGCTTCAGTTTCATATACTGTGCTGGATTTAACAAATGTCTTTTGTTTGACTTGATTCTTTACCAGCAACAGCTCAGATTCATCTTTGGTGCATTCTTTGGTGTCAAAGCCTATGCCGGTGAAATCACCGACGTTTCTTTGAACCTCTTGTAATTCTTCCAAGGATGTTCTGGATTTTGTCCATGTTTTGAATATATGTGAGAGCTTAGCATTTTGTGTGCTAATTCTCTTATTTTCTTCATGGAGCTGATCATAAGAGATTTTCAGCTTATTCAGCTCGATCTGGAGATTTTTGCACTCACCCTGCTCAGAGCAGCTTGGTTTGTTGTGCTCATCCATTTGAGTACTGATTTTGGCTTTATTCTTCTCAAATGATTCAGCTAAGATCCTATAATCATTAGCCAGGTCTTGCAGTGCGGACATGAGCTCTTCTCGTGTAAATTCATTTGAGTCAAGATCATATACCTCGTCTGTCTGACTCATTTCTTCGTCTGCCATAAGACATTGAATATCTTCTTCGCTTTCGCTGGAAGAATATTCAGAGCTTTCCGAGTCTGAGTCTTTCTGAGCCCATTTGCTGTTTCCTTCTTCAGCTACTAGGACTTTTTGGGATTTTCCATGATTCTTGCGGTCTTTGTAGTGCTTCTTCTTTCTATCATCACGATGCTTCTCTTTCCGTTCTTCTTTCTTCGATCTGGTGCAATCTGCAATGAAGTGTCCGGTCTTACCACAATTGTAGCAAGCCTGATCGTTAATAGTATCATCTTTTCTTGATTTATAATGATGAGAGGGTTTGAAGTTCCTCTTATTTTTAGACATAAATTTACCGAATTTCTTGATAAATAATGACATAGCATCGTTACTCATCTGTTCAGCAGATCGATCTGATGTTGAAGCGATCTGGTCTGGAGTGGCTGCCAGGGCCTTGTTTGGTTGAGAGATGAATGGCTCTGCTTCACCTCTGCTTATCAGTTCAAACTCATAGGCCTTAAGATCTGCAAACAGATCATGAAGTTCAACCTTGTTAAGGTCTTTTGATTCCCTCATGGCAATGGTCTTTACATCCCATTCCTTTGGCAGAGCTCTCATTACTTTCAGAGCGATCTCTCTGTTAGAATATTCCTTCCCCAGACCATTCAGTTCATTTATGATGCCGGTGACTCTTTCATCAAACTCGTTTAGAGTTTCTCCACTTTTCATCTTTATGCTCTCAAATCTTTGAAGAGCAACAGTTAACTTGTTTTCTTTGGTCTGGTCGTTGCCTTCACATAGCTGTGCTATCTTCTCCCAAATTTCTTTGGCAGTAGAGCACATTTTGATTTTGCTGAACATGTTCTTGTCCAAAGTCTTGAACAAGATGTCTTTGGCCACATTATCGAGATTTGCTTTCTTTCTTTCCTCATTCGTCCAGAGGGATCTGTCTTTTTCCACCATTTGTGGTTCTCCACCAGAGATGGCTACTGCTGTATTGATTTTTAAAATCTTCATTGGTCCATCAGTGATGACGAACCACATATCGTCATCCTGAGCTGCCAGATGAGCTTGCATTCTGATTCTCCAGTCATCATAGTCTTCTTTTGAGAACATGGGGATTTTGTTGAATGATGACATCAGCTTAGTAGTCTTTGTGCTGATTAAGATAACCTGGCTCTGATACCACTTGTTAGGATCGGTCCGGAGTGTTTAGAGGGGGGGGGGGGGGGGGGGGGGGGGGTAAATGAACACTCCTTATAAAATTTATCCCTTGTGAATTCTTTCGGATTAGTGAAAGAAATCTGTTACTTAATCAACTCTTTGAACAGAACAGACCACTAAAAAGGTAAGTGCGGAAACGGTCTGCTCTTGTAAAAGTAAGAACGGCTCGATGGCTAAGTGCAGAAGGATAAAACACAGGATATGTTTCTGGAAGTTCGAAGGTGGTGTAATCCTTCTACGTCTCCCCTTCTTCCAATTAAGGAAGGTTTATACTAGAAGACTTTGATTTATACAATCCTGTTGTACAAACCCGATTCAGGCTGGATTTACCTCACTACCAGTCTGAAACTCCTAGTCACTCAACCTGCTCAGACACACTCTGTCTGACAGTTACAATAAGTTGCTCACTTCTATTTTTCAATACACAATGCGCACAGTGATCCTACAATGATCAAATGTTACAAATTAATCGCGCTTAAATAAATAACTTCAGCTCGAGAGCTTCTGAACTTTGTAAGCGTGTGCAGTTGCTTTCTTGTGTGTTTTTCAATTGATCAGCGTGAGTTCGAATCAAGAGTCTATGTCTTCCTTTTGTTGCATCCTTTTATAGTTGATGGTAGCAACGGCATTGTTTCCCTTAATGTGCAACTTTGACTCTTTTTAAACTCTGAGAAAGCTACAGTCTTCTTCTTCAGGACACTTGCCGTTCTGGTGTATGCTTTCGGCGACTGTCAGGTAAGCTCTTCTTTGTCTTCTTACCTTTAATGGCAATCTTCAATTTTTGATCCTTTGTAGCATTAATTACAGCATTAAATGCTACAATAAATAACCGTTAATGGTTCGGACTGAGAAGTCATCCTTTATGTATCTTTGACTGCTCTGATCTGATAAAGGTTGAGATCGATCTGAAGTATCGATCTAGTCAGTCTGGAATCCATCGATCCGGTCTGATATGTGATATTCTTTATCAGCTTGCTCTGTTTTGCGCGATCGATCTGGTATGCCTGATTTCCATCGATCCGATCTGAAATGTTTTGTCATCTTTAAAATCTCATCGATAAGGTCCGAAACTAACACTATTTATTTAAAATATCATATGGTACAGATGATATACATTTAATTAATTTTTTTATAATAAAAAATGAAACATCATAAATGACTTGTGAATTTAACGTCTTCTCATTTGCGTGTTCTTCCTCAGAGAGAGAGAGATAGAGCTAATCGTTCCACCTTGTAGACGACGAATGCTTAGAACATCTAAGAGATGAATGGCCGCTCATGTTGAGCGAAGTCTCTCCCTATTAGGTAGAAGGGGGCTCAAAGGGAAGATGAACTTGAAAAGCTAGGCGGCATAGAAACCTATCCGGGGGAAGAGATAGTTCTTTTAAATTAGAAGTCATTCTAAATCTCGAGGTTGCATGGAGGATATTTTTTATTTTTTATAGTTGTACATAGAGCTTCAAGGTTTGTACTACAGAACTCTATAAGAGCCACTGAAAATCTATTGAAAATTTAGATACCTATAGACTTTTATAGAGTCTTAGAAAGCCAAGTTTGAATATCACATAACTTTCTAAAACTCCACGAAAGTCTATTTTGAATATCAATAGACTTCTATGGAGTATAAAAATCTATATTGAATACATAATGACTTTCAAAGTATATAAAAGTCATTAAAAATCTGTAATGAATACACTCCCCAAAATCTCTGGTTATACCCCTGGCTGCATGACTTTTTCGATTCAATGTATATGAAGATATAAAACTGGTTCGTCACTTATCATGCGTATTTCATAAGGATTAAGGCCAATATTTTGTGTATTCAATTTATGTTATTCATATCCCACTTAATTTATAAAATTGAACCATAAAATATAGTTGGTGTATGAATAAATGTTTAATATATTGATCTCAATTAATTTATAATTAAAACTTGTGCAATGATGCTAAATAATTATTGTGGGGTAGCACCTTGGATAACGATAATTTATTATTGTTTAGTAACTAGTGGTGGTTAACGGATTGATTCGGTCCGAAACCGGCCGATCCTGGATCCGATAATCTCGGAATCGATCCTATCCGTTAAGGAACCGGATTGGATCCGGTTCCGGGTTGGGCCGATTTCAACCCGCATCCGGTTTGTTTGATTTTTTTTAAATCTAACTTATATTAGCTTAAATAAAAAAATATTTTAAAAAATGGATCCGGAACCGGGACCGTTTAGTCCGGAACCGGTAAGATACCGGTTTAGAAAAGGTAGAACCGATACGGACCGGTGCAAAATCGGTTAGCCCGGTTCCGGTTCCGAACCGGGCTAACCGGTCCGATTTCGGGCTGGGTCCGGATTAACCCGGTCCTTTAAGCACCCCTATTAGTAACTGTTATAGTGAGACTCATTTTTTAATTTGGTTTATAATTATTGTAATAAAAATAATCTTAGACATTTTTTAATTTTGTAATTTGGAAAATATAATACTAAAGAAAATAGATTTGTAACAAAAAAATTGTTCTTTGTCCTTTCTTTTGGTAACATTCGACACACAAAAGTAGTAGTTAAAAATGAACTTGAATGTTATCTTAGCCTCACTCTATTTTTAGCGACCCCATTTAAATTCTTTCTTGAAGTTCAATTATTAAGAGAGGGAAAGCAACGTTTCCAGTGAATTAGTTGTCTATCCATTTTCCACCACTCTTTCACACCATTAATCATTGTCTCTTACCAAAAAAAACATCATTATTTCACTTATTAAACATCATTAATTAAGGGTAATTAAAGTTAAAGCTAAAATTGCCCACGCCATATTAAAATATAAATTGCCCATATGTTTTTAGATATTAGAGAATAAGGTCAAATATTATTTAGTTTAATCATTTAATTAATTTAAAGTTAATATCATATGTTTGATTCTAATTAACTATTAGTCTGTAAAATTGTTAGGAGGGGTTATCGGGAAGCAATACTTGTAAATGTTAATAGAGCCATCGAAATGTGACATTTTGATTATTCTATAGCTTAAATTTTTTCCAGTGACTCTATTTTTATCGATTATCATTTTTTGGTAAAAAAATAAACTCTCGATAAAAAGAAAAGAGAGGATGTATCTTAGTGTATAAGCCTTTATTCACTTATAAAAAAAGCTTTGTTTATTCCTTGAATAAAGAGATTTACATAGGACACAACCCATATATAAAACTTTGGTTAAACTACAAATATTTATATTCTTTGCATTAGAAGACCTACAAGTAAAGACAACTTGAGTAAAAACTTGATTCGTCTTCATATATACACTAAGTAACAACTTAGGATCCCCGAAAAACCATAATTTATAATATATATAAAAAAAGAGAGTAGATTATTATAGTTTAGTTTTATAATGTATCAAGGAAAAGGTGCTAACTTGATTAAGACCTAAGTAATTTTTTTCAATAATGTGTTCCATTACCACCATACCAAACATTAATTTGAGATACCTTTTTAACATTGATAATTTGATTAAAATAATAAAATTAGTTTTGCGTAAGCCTTTTGCCTATACTGTAATAACAAACGATTTAAGAATCTTCAAAGTGTTAATTGTAATAAATAGCGCAAACCAAAGAAATATTAATATATAATAATTAAAAATAATAAGTAGCGGCTTCATAAATGTCTGTGCAACATGACTTGTTTTACATTGATCTTTTCGGTTAAAAAATGTATATTTTGCCATACAACTATAAGGTATCATGATAAGTTGTTGTAATATTTCAGGGTTTGGTGATTATAACGAATACTACGTTTAGCAGAGCCACGAGATAGTAGAGCCATTGTTTAGCAGCGCTAGGAGAGTCATTATCTAGCAAAGCTACCCGATAGTAGAACTAACTTAGCATACGAACTAAGTCAAAAACTTTAGTAGACTTCAAGTCTAGCAGAGTGTGATCAATAGTACTCTGACGAAAGTACTATTCTACAGTGACATCATGACTCATCAGAATTAAATAGCTGTTAATGACGGATTTGGCAATGAAACAAAAGGGAATGTGAGAAGCATGTACGACGACAACTAATTGTACCTGATGGACAAAAATGGCAAAGTGTACGTTGCAGGACTCTAGCATAAATAACTCAGAGTCTGGATGTTTGAAGAACAACATTGTCAATCTAATCTACACATGAGTTATTCAAACATTATCTGAAAAGCTTTCACTCGCTTACATTGTTCAAATCCAATCAATCTATTGAAGAAAGCTAAGAACATCACAACTTATTTGCATATCTGAACACTGAAAGGTTTCAACAGTGCTATATCAAGAATCATTAGAAGATTTTCAAAGAGTTATTATCATCGAGCGAGTAATATATTTTGTATCAAACAAATTTGTTCTGTTTGTGAGGTAGGAGTTTAGCCTATAAACATGACCTTAGCCTAAATGGGTTGCATATTTTATTTGTATAAACCAAAGTTTTCTAACGTATAAGTTTTAGCTTCGAACTTCCAGAAAAAAATTTTGTGTCCTTACATTTCCACACTTTGCTTTCTAGTAATTATCATAGTAAGCTGTTTATACGCTTATATATATCATTATTGTTAGAAGAAAACAAAAAATAATAAGATAAAAACTCAAACTCTAGTTGTAGATAAAAATTGCTCTAACATCATTGTATCTGAGATAAAAATTTACCATATATAAAATTATTTCATATCAAAATTTAATATATATATATATATATATATATATATATTCACGTGCAAATGTTTCTATTATTTTTTAATTACTTAATTAATATTGCTTTAATGAGGTAAGTCTGGTGCACAAAACTCCCATTATGCGATGATTCGAGAAGAGATCGAGTCAATTGAGCTTAATGTATCACATCACTTACCTGCTCCTGTTTAGTTTTATATATTTTACACATTTTTCACAAAAAAAACAAAAAAAAAATACGTTAAAGCATCACGGTGTGTTAAACGACTGTTGTCTTTTTTTTTTTGTTTATTTTATAATTTACAGCTGTATCTAAGTACAATTGGAAATGAATCTGGTATACAAAAGAATTTAGGACCAACAAAGATTTATGTGGCAGCAAACTCTCAAATTGATTATAATGAACAATTTAATAGATGAACACCTTATAATTGAAGACCTTATCCTGACACACGTTATATTAAAAACTCAGATATTTCATTCTATACTTTTGTGTCATTTAGTAATTACACATTGTATCAGAATATCCAAAATAAAGTGTAAATATCATACGAATGAATCCATTTTAAACTCCCACTAACAACTAATTTTTCACCAAAATACACATATATACAAATGAATACAATTGAATATAACCAATTCAGTAGTAAACCACTTAATCCTCCAGATTGCTCGGCCTTCGTCTTGTTCTCTTATTGTTCTTGAGTTTATGAAAATGCCTCGTCTCCTGATAGATTTCATTAAAATGTTCTGTGTTGGATCGAGCGCTTACCGCTCTACCAATAACTATAGTTAAGGGTAATGGCGCAACTTCAATCTTTTCAACCATACACTCGCACAAGAACCACGTGTTCGACCGATCACAAAGCAGAGGCAATTGTTGAACCCCAACAATCCCTCCCCCAATAATTGCACTCTCTGCAACTCATGGGAATCGAACACGCGACCTAGGCTCTGATATCAATTGTTGGATCAAGCGCTTGCCGCTTTACCAAAAGCTATAGCTGATGGTAACGGTGCAACTCTAATCTTTAAACCGTAGAGCCCAAGCGTCACGCTTCGATCGCTTTCCAAGCATGGAGAATTATTGCACTCCAACATTCTGAATTAATATCATACCTGGAAAATATCAATTTTAAACAGCATCAGTGAATAAATTTTAAATTCCTTTACAATAATAATTCAACATCAGTTCACAGATAATCTAATTAAACATTTACTGTGTGTTCCATATATAAATTGCTCTTTTTTAGGTCAAGAAATTAACAGTTGACCAAACCCATGCATCATCCAGGTCAAATTTTGGAGTCAAATTGACATTTTCTGGACTTTTTCTTTAAATAAATCATAATGAAGATCGCAAAATTTGGTGCCAACAGACAACACATTTATGCACCGCTTTCCCCCCCATTTCGCCTTGTCTCCTCCAGATCGTGTGCACGTGCGTGCAATCTCTCTCTCTCTCTCTCTCTCTCTCTCTCTCTCTCTCTCTCTCTCTCTCTCTCTCTCTCTCTCTCTCTTTCCATCTAATTAATTATAACAGATTAAATAATTTTACCTGCATACTCGTTAGAGTCGAACTCAATAATCTCCCTCTTATTTGCCCCGATATTCGGCTGAAATCTCCAGTCCGAGCCACTTTTATGAAAGTAGTTTTATAAATTATCTGGTTCAAATCGAGAACAAACAAGTGCATTGCATGTATTCTAAAGAGAAACTTGGATTAGTTTTTAAATTTGTTGGTTGAAATTATTGTCACGGCTAGGAAGGCAATCGTAACATTATGTTTCACCTCAAAATTTGAGTTGCATCATTACTACCAACAATAATTTCGGTAAAACAACAAATATTTGATCCCAAGAATTGATATCAGAGTCGAGATCACTTGTTTGATTCACATTAACGACAATGAGTGCAATTATTGAGAAGATGATTGTTGGGTAGCGTAATTAGGCTCTACTGGGTGAGCAATTGAAACTTGATGTTTGGGTTGCTGTACGGTTTAAAACATTTGAGTTGTACTGTTACCACAAACTATAACTTTTGTTAGATGAAACTTTGAATTTATTGATTTTAAGTATTATTATTATACAACTAGTTTTCAACCTTTTATATGGTCATAAAAGTTCAAGTTTGAGGCATTATACGATCATACAAAAACTGTATCATATTGAACGATATAATAGAAATGTTTTTCTATTAAAATTATATTGGAATATAATGATTAAATATTAAAATATGCAATTGTGACTTAAGAAAGAAAATATTATATTTTCACCAAATAAATTTTTTTGGTGTGAATATTTAAGAAGTTAGTTTTTTAGATTTTACTTTTTTTTTAATCTCAAAACCTTATGAAAATTAAATTTTGCAGAGATGTTCTTCTGATATTTGCCACTAATAAATAAATATCTGAGGATTCGTGATATATATCGGGATACACCTAATTATAACTTATAAAAATAAAAATATAATAATAAAAAAAGAGTTAATCTTCTCCTATGAACAGATAATTTGACTCTAAAAATGTGTAATAGTGTCAACAATTCACTCTTTAATTAAATTTTTGATTTCGTGTGTTATCGACTAGATGATACATTACTTGTTTAGGACAATAGATTATGATAAGATCCTGTCCCCTTTTGGACTATATGCCCTAACTAGGGGTGCTTCTTGGCTTGACCCGGTCCGGTCCGGTCCGGACCGAAACCGACCGGTTTCGGGTCCGTTAAGGACGGAACCAGTCCGATCCGGTAAGGAACCGGATCGGGTCCGGTTCCACCGGTTCCAACCCGGAACCGGAATTTTAATTTTTTTTTCCGAAAAATTAAGGTATAACTTGTTGTGTGGAGGATTCGAACACGCAACCATCACCTTCTACTCTATAACTCTAACCAATTGAGCTAATGGGTCTTTGTGTTTGTAAACTAACATCAAATATATTTATCTATATTTAAAAAAATTAATTTTTTTAAAATTAACGGATCCGGTTCCGGTTCAACCCGAAACCGGATATGTTTAATTCGGAACCGGTAAGATACCGGTTCCGGATCGGTTAGTCCGGTTCCGGTTTCGGACCGGACTAACCGGTCCGGTTTCGGACCGGGTCCGGATCAACCCGGTCCGATAAGCACCCCTAGCCCTAACACATCTGAATTATTTATATTTATTTAATACATTAAATCGCCCAATATATAATACTCAATATTACATTTACTTACTGACCAATTTTTTTATTAAAAAAATATTTTTCCGATGAACAAATAAATAAATCACGACATCCCATCCAACAATCAACCCATTTATTTGTATTCATCTGTACGAATACATAGCTGTGATATTGAAATTGCCAGCTTTTTTTTAAATACCAAGTACCAACTATATCTATATTAAATTTTGTGTGCCCATAAAATTAATGAATCAAGACAACACACACACGCATGCATATATATATTTACACAGTAACTAACATTAAAATGAAACCAAAATGGAATGAAACAAACTTAAACTTTTAAGGCTAAATAAATATAATTTTACATAAATTATTTTTAACAAAATATATCTCAATATTACTTTTTTGTTATAATACAAAAAGAACAGACATGTACCTTGTATATGAGAACATGTGTAGCTTTGTTCTTGACGACTGTCTTTTTACAACAAAGAAGTGGTCTCGGGAAAATTTTTGTTATAAAATAATTTATGTGAAGCTATGTTTGTTAAAATAATTTCTGATGATCACTTTTGTTAAAAAACAATTTCTATGAGATTATATTTGTTTAGTCCTAAAATTTTGATTACTATTACAAATGAAACTATTTAGTATGATCTCGTATTTGTTTTACGGTTCTTTTTTGAAAAGCATGAAAATGTTTTAGCGAGTAGTTATTATTTCTTTAAACTTTTGATACAATTCGAAGTTGTTTTTGTTTAGATTTTTTATACAATTCGAATAAGGTGATGTAAACAATTAATAAATGTAAAAAATAAAAAATCTCCCAACAATTTGTTCAAGTTGCGGAACTTCGTGTTTTTAGAGAAGTTTCGTCATTTTGGTAGCATGCAAGATCCCATTCTGTCATTTAGCTTATGTTTTTTATGTAACATTTAGATCAAATGACTCTATAATATTAGGTCGGGATTTCTCAATCTAAAAATATAATTTGTTTTCATAGACTTCTATTTAATTATTGATTAATTCTTGTACTTTAGAATGACCTTGTGTTGGGGTTCAACAATTGTCTCTGCTTTGTGATCGGTCGAACACGTGGCGCTTGTGCCAGTGTATGGTTGAAAAGATTGATGTTGCGCCATTACCCTTAACTATAGTTATTGGTAAAGCGGTAAGCGCTCGATCCTACAATTGGTATCAGAGCCAAGGTCGCGTGTTCGATTCCCATGAGTTGCAGAGAGTGCAATTATTGAGGGAGGGATTGTTGGGGTTCAACAATTGCCTCTGCTTTGTGATCGGTCGAACACGTGTCGCTTGTGCCAGTGTATGGTTGAAAAGATTGATGTTGCGCCATTACCCTTAACTATAGTTATTGGTAAAGCGGTAAGCGCTCGATCCTACACCTTGGCACCTTGCCTAATTTTTATTATGTGCTTTTATAAAACAATATATAAATTTTTTTTTTTTAAAAAAATCTCTTGAAAATCGTTTTCATGGAGATATTTCGGATAAAAACAATTAATTTAGAAAGTTACAAGACTTCCAACGAACACCAACTTTGATTCCTTTGTATTTCCTTTCAAGTGTGCACACTTCATTGTACGGAATACAATATTGTGTTTGATTCATTAAAGATCTGCATCTCACGTGTGTGGAATCTCTGTCAACGTGACCTACCGCCAACCTATCATATCGTACGACCATGAAATTATTTGAAAAAAACAAATTATGCGGACATGATAGCTGTATAATATGAATCTTTTCATTTTGGACCCTAATTCTGTTGCGTCTTAATTCAAATGTATATGACAGGTGATGTGAATTACAAGACATATCATTTGTGTGTTCGTAGGCAATATAATTTGTGTGTTCGTAGACGATATATCAACACCATCTATAACATAATATGTTTGACCCATTGACACTTTTGTTGATGTAGCCATTCATATTCATATGTCGCTTAGTACTGCACGCACATGTAGAATTAGGTTTTGGAATATCAAAAACAAGATTTATTTTTTCTTAAAAATTAAAATTAAATTGATAATTTATATATTTTTTTTATTTTTTTGAAACTAATATTTTTTTATTTGATTAACAAGAACAAGGAGATTTTCTCCTCGATGTTATCCCCAATTAAATGACCATTGATGGGATAGATAGACAAGAAATTCACCTGTGTAACTTTTGGTTTCATTGTTGCTGCCCTTAAGGGCATCATCCACCTTCCTTATTGAATCTTTTTTTTTTTTAAAAAGATTCCAAATGAATGGTGATGATGCCCCTAAGGGCACTACCCTTAAGGCATCATCAAACAAACCGTAACTTCCCAGTTCTAACGTCTATTTAATAATTTGTCTACATGATACCCAAGATTAACGGTGGATGGTCTTACCACTTAATACATGGTTTTTTTATTACAATTTACAAATAATATTTTTATCAAAGTAATAGTACATTTTTATTTGCAAAAGTAATTTTCTTTTAGTTTATCAAATTAATACAAAAGAACGGGAGATCCTCAATAAAATTTAGCTTCACCTAATTTAATTGGTGAATTATATATAGACTCCTTTCAATTTTTATAATCATTGTTTTAACCCTTTTATATGTGTTACGTTTCATAACTTTTAGATACTTTTATCATTTTATCACAAAATTAATTTTAACTTCGTGTGTTTAATATTACAAAATAAATATTTAATAACTCTAGAATTATGAAATAATATAGATTTTAATTTGTCTATGGAAAAATGAGAGATCCAATGATTATATGTTACACAACTATTCTTGTTGACCACAAAGAAATTAGAATAACTTGCAGCTGGCATTAGTAAAGGACGTGACGAAATCAAAGATTTTATTTGTTTGGTAATAGTTACCCATTAAATGCTTTTTGTGTACTTATGGATGAAGGCATATCATATGATATAACAAGTCAAATCCATCGACATTCAAGTGGTGTATTCTTTCATGTCTGTTTATCGCTTAGTATGGTTCTGTGTTGCCACAATATAAAGAAATAAAGTTGTGTCTCAATTAATAACTTGTTGGGTTCTGAGAACCATATTAATCTAAATTTTAATATTAAAATAACTTGTTCATGTACAAATAAATTTATCGAGTGTGCATTGAAGTTGTCATCTCTTAAAGAGCATCAGTGAAGTTGATGAGTGATTCATTAATGAGAAGACAGTCCAGCAAAATGATCGCAATACTGATCAAGTATTTCAGGCCAGTTGACTTGAATCCTGCTGAGTTCGACAACCGTGGATTAGCAGAACTAATCTATGACAGAACAACAAAATGGTATGCGGTACTTATAAAGAAAAGATAGTTAAATGTTCAGTGAAATGTAATCCAATCTACACAGCTAAGTAAAAGAAATCAGTTGATAATTCAATTCAACTGATACAGGCCAAAACCAGCTGAGTCAATCTTACTAAACAAATTAGACCAGTTGAGTATTCATTTCAACTGATCAGAATCAGACCAACGAAGTTGTCAACAATAAATCTACAAATAGCCAACTATTCAAATATGAACGTTGGAAAAATAAGAGAAAAATACGAAGAAGTCAATATCTATCTTTTGTGATAGTCATGTTCCGTTAGCCGGAGCATATAGTGATGTATATCATGGAAAGTCTAGACATATTAGTATAAGTGTTTCGAAATGAATCAAAGATAAAATAACGTGGAAGAGATTTTCCTATGTGAACTTTGGAGTGGTGCCGCTTCGATTAAGAGTTGGAGTTTCTCTTGTAATAGGATGAGCGCAAGGCCATTACATGCACTAAGAGAGTTAAATTTGTGAACTTGAAAATGGATAAGTGTTTACCTAGAAATAGATTACCGGTAGTGCCACAAGGAATAATTGGTTCAAAGCTTCCATGCTAATTTCGATATTAATTTGTGATATATTTTCTAAAGTATGGTTCAAATTGAAAGATATCATGCCGTACTGGTCAATATTGTTAAATTTGTTAATCGAGATATTTGTTTAGTTAGGATTGCTGGAGTATTTGAAGAGGGTGTGAATAAGCAATACATCAAAGCTTGATTTTTGCAAATAATTTGAGCTGGATTTCAGCTGGCTTAATAACTGAAATCAAGTTCTCAATTAGCTGGGACTACTTTAAATGTATTTTAGTGGAGTGTGGAAACAGTTTGTTGGGCTCAATAGATTACTTCGATGATGACAACATGGTAAAATAGCAGTAAATGATACAGTAAAGTAATGAGTCACGAATACAGAACTATTAAACAAGAATATCAGAAAAGTAAGAGAATTGACCGAACAGACTAAGTGCACTCCCTTCGTAGTCTTTTTCTGCATAAAAAGTCAAACCTCCGTGATGAGACCTTAAATACGTATTTATAGGGCCGATCCCGGTGATTAATTTGCGGAAAATCTGGAACACGATCTCCCTCGATCATAGCGTTAATGTGGCAAGTGTGTCCAAGAAATATGCACCCCATTAATACACGTTTATTTCCGCCAGTTAATTTGTTGGTTACACCTGAGTCTTCCGCTAGTCTTTGACCGGTATGCCGAGCAGGATTTTATAGTGTTCGGCTATATTCTGATCGGTATCATGCTGTTCGGCTATATTCTGTTCTGTTCGGCTATATTGTGTTCGGTACTTACAGGGGATTTTATCTAAGAAAACTAATATGTCATATGACATTACTAGTAAATACTTAGAATCACGTGTTCAAAAATTGTTCAAGTCAGCTTAATGTTTTGATGTTTGCATCCTTAAAAACTTGTCTTCTCAACGTTATTAACGTAGGTTGTAGCTTACCATATATTTGGTAGCAACGACTTCTGCATCTGTAGTTCGATCCTTCAGGACAAGTTTACTGATTGAAATGTGTCTTTGAATAGTTATGTATAGTGGAAGGTTGAAATTTTATTAAATTAAATAAAAACATCACGGAAATTAGACTGAAATTTCTTACAAAACAGGCGGCATAAATAATAATTTGTTCAATTTGTCTAATCGTACCGACACCATTCTCGAGGGGAGCCCTCAACATATTATTGTACTACCTCAATTGAAAAATGTGGTTGCGCCGCCGTGGGGGCGGTGATAGGGGCTACAAATAATGTATTTTTATTCCAATAGAAGATAAAAAAAATGGCAAGATAAGTGGTGGGAGATCCCAAAGCCCATATTATTTTTTTAGTAGGGTAACGCATCGTGCCTCACCGACACTAATTTTGGTGCTACAATTGTACTATAAATAATTTTTTTTAATCCTAAAAGTAATTTCGAGTGTTTAATTTTCTAATAAACATATAATAAGTGTACGTAGCATTTTAATTGGAATATTTTTTTTTTGGGGGTGGATTATTTATATTTAACATAAGATGCTATGATCAAGACCCTCGAACATAAACCGATGACAACTTGGCGTAGTGGCAATGAGATACCCCAAGATCCTCCCTTTTCAATGAGGTTTTGGATTCAAGTTCCACCTTTATGCAAGTTTGTCTACAGTTATTGTAATTCGGTGTATTTGAGTAATGCCTTTGTCGTTGTTGTTTGTGCTTGAATTGATCTTATAACGCCTTTAAATTATATTTGTAATAGTTTGTAATTGTTAAAAAAAAACCCTTGAACATATCTTTCTACATCAATAGTCAAAGTAATGTTTGAAATTCGATTATTTGGAAAAAAATGTTGATGAAATTATATTGGAAAATATAATCATGTTTCTTTGTTCTATTTTTTAAATCGACATTTTTATTATAAATAAATGTTATTGTCGTAATAAAAATATTGATGTGGCGATTTCGAACAAATATACTTAATATATTACATGAGGTATTATAAAATTCTAAAATAAACTATCCTTCAATAAAACACAACATAATCTTAGAGTTCTTTGAAAAATTATGAAAAGTTGAACTTAAAGTAATCTTATTGTTTGGTTGAGAGTATCAAGATATTATATCGAAAACGTATATACGTAAGGTTCAATTTGGATTGAGGGATTTGAAGTCATGGATTCCAAATCCATTATTTCAAACAATTTGATCTTTTGGATGAATTTATGATGGGTGGATTTCAAATCCATCACTTTCTTAATTTATGTAGATGTAATGATAATTATGATTAAAATACACCTAAGATGGTTATCATTTCAAATCCACTATTCAAATTTCTTCCTCCAAATCAAATCCATCAATCGAAATACAACCTAGACATATCGAAACTAGGGATATATTACATAACATAGGTTAAAGAAAAATCAACACAAGCCCGATTTCAAAGCCCATGCATCAATCAAATGTCAAGCCCATGTATTCAAGTGTCAAGTCCATGCATCAAGTCTGATTCAAGAAGCTTGGAAACCGATGGAAGATTCAAGAATTCACATAATCTAAAGGAATAAATATTGTTATTATGGTTGAGTTTGTTACAACAGAATGCCAAAATTGTAAATATTGTATTCACAGAATTAGTTGTAGGATTATATATAAATATGTAAGCAAAATAATGTAAATGCTTGATGAAATGAAATGAAATTCTATCAAGCCGCTGGGCAAAACTAGAACCAAGTCAGAAATAATGTTTGGTGGACAGTGCGAAAACTTCATTCTTCACTGGAGCAATGCATTTTTTAACAAATAAATGCATATTGATCCATGTAATATTGTAATTCATACAAAAACATGTTTCGATTTGGACAAGATGGTTCTGTTGCTTACCAGTATCCAGTTTGAAGCTATTGTCCTTGAGCATCCTAAAATCTTAAACTGAAACTTAGTTGGATGTCTTCCATCCGATGGCAATTACAGTCGACGCCCACGAAATCTACTAAGCTTTGATTATCATTCATTCTGTTTATAACTTGTGCTTATCTTCTGTTTATAACTTGTGCTTATCTGATGAAACTTGACGGAATGCATTGCAGAAGAGAGACGCAACAGAGATAGATTCCAAATAGATGGGATATTTTCGAGCTGATTTCATCAATTCACGCCCTCGAACTCATTCAGTTTTCGTTATATTTCTTGATTGATGTTTTTCAATTGCAGGTACATATACACTGGATCTGTTGATATCAACTTAGATGTTGGGCTGGATTTTCTGAAGGCTGATGATGATCAGTACATGTGGAGTGGCCTGTAGGTCTGTGTAACCATACCCTTCAACAACAATAACAAATAACCTTTATAAATTGGGGTATGCTACATGAACAATAGAGAGAATCAAATCGGATCGAACAAGTGCATCAGTCTTCTCCAAGTCCTTCTATCGGTCAGAATATAATATTTAATCTCCTTGAACTCCAAGTTTTTGTGTATAATTTCGATACATGTCTTCTTCGATCGTCCTCTCGCTCTCGTGAAATGGCCGAAATCCATGGACTCCACTCGACGCACATGTGCATTGTTGGGCCTACGTCGTACGTGACCAAACAAACGTAAGGTACTTTCTTGCATCTTCTCTTCTGTGTTATTTAATTTCTGATGGTATTTTTTGTGAATTTCTCAAGGATATACTGGTGGGAGACCTTTTCCTTAACGAGCAGAAACAAGATCATGTAGTACAGTGGAAGCAGCGGAATTAAGATTGATATCACTAAAAAATGTGATTACCTTCTGTTATCAATAGGTAAGTCAATACCTCCCTGTTCTTTAATGCCAATAATAATTGCGTCAATCTTGCTTTTGGATCCTCACCTCAAATACCTGGAATCACAAAATAAACGTGAGAAGGGGCCGGAAGTTTTTCGGCGTGTCCCCTCCGACGCTCAAGTCAGGCGAGAGGATACGAGAAAATATATACTTGTAAAGTAAGTGAAAGAAATTATGAATGCCCAAACATGTAGATTGAACCTGGTATTTATAGACGGAGGAATAAGAGTTACCATGTACCAATCTAGGTCACATAATCCTCCTACCCCCCTCCACGCACTGGCGCTCCGGCCGCGAACTGGAGAACTCGGTGTGCGTGCGGCGCATTAAGGCGCTTTAAGAATTTTTAGTTCGCGCTTTAAGAATTTCTAGTTCGCGCACTAAGATTTTATAAATCGCGCACTAAGATTTCCTAATTCGCGCATTAAGATTTACTAAGTCGCACACTAAGTTACTAAGTCTTGTTAATCCTCCTTAATTCTCCGATTTTTTTTTTTTTTGTAATTATAAAAAAAAATTCTTCAATTTTGGGTTTAGATGAATTTTTATGGTTTCTAGGTAGGTAAGAAAATTATATTATATGGTAAATAGATAGATAATGAATCATGAAAAGACATAATAACATATGAAAGATTAAAATATGTGATAAAAGAAAGTATGATAAATCTGTGATTTTGTAACATTTTTGCGGAGTAAATAATAATAAATTTGATATCTTAGTTTTTTGCATGAAAATTAATAGAATGAACTTTATAAATGTTTATAAATAAAACTTTTATTTTTATTGAGTTAATTTAAATGTTTATATTAGTCATTTAATAAAGTAATAATATAAGTCTCCGAAAATAATATGAGTCATTTTTAATAAATTCATACTATTACCAAACATGTTGAAATAAGTATGAACAATTTGGTTTCATTTTTTAAATTCGTTATTTTATATCTAAAAAATAAAATAAAACTTTAATACTTCATTTCTATTTCTACAATATATTTTTCGGAGAATTATTACTAGACGAACGATCAAATACAAGATTCAAATTACGTTGTATCACTGGCTATAAGATTTTTGCAAAGCTGCAAATGTTAGATTCTTCAATAAAATCTAATTTTAATGCTTTTTAAGAATGGTAAAGCTGCAAACACAAAGTTGTTAAGAACTTCATATTGTAAATTTGTAAATAATATAATAATGATGTGAATTTGTTAAATATGATGTATATTATGTGTGTTTAACTTCATTTCATCAGTGTGTATATATATATTTATTTATTTATTAATTTTTAATAGGCGCATTAAGGCGCACCCGCACTCAAATTTTTTGCAAATTGACGCACTCACGCATCCGCATCCGCTCCCGCATCAGACTTATGTGACTTAGGTACCAATGACTCCTTCCATGTCTATCCAAATCTTATCAAGATATGATAAGATCTTGTGAATGCAATCAAATCCCCAATATTGCTCCGCTGCACTTGCCTAATTTAGGAGATACAGTTATCTGGTTGTGTCCATGTATTAAGCAAGTTATGAGAAAAGATCGGTCAATGAGCTCGGGCCCAAAAAGAGTTCGCCCGCACATTTGGAGGAGGGCGAACAGGTGAGGTAGACCACGTCGGCCAACTAGGTCGGTGCTATATAAAGAGGTCGGAAGAAGATGCGAGGTCTTCTGAAGTAAGACAACTATGCCGTAAAGGAAACAGGTCAACCCATCTGGTGGTGACTATTATTAAGGGGTATCAAAGACAATAGGTGGCTTGACATCAGTTTTGACACACTAACTTATACAATGTATAGAAAATGTTTGATGTTGGATCAAATGAATACCACATTTAGGAAATGGGCTACTGTCACATGTTTAATGATGTTCTCTGTGCATAAATCTAAATTTATCTTTTTAAATGACTAATTTTCGTTATTGATTGAATTGTGTCATTGTGTTCGTGTTAAACGATGTATATTTCCATTAATTTTCGACTAAATCGTGTTATCGCAAGTTCGAGTATATGTATATTTCTTAACCTCTGATGTTTCATGTTTGAGATGTTACACAACATGCATCCTCTAAAAAATATACTTCATTCTCGAAATGAGATCGTATGTATAAAGAAATCTTGGCCATGCACTAAATCACCACGAAGCACTATCATACCAATTCCCCAACCATGATATCAAATATCAATCCTTCTTACAAAAAAGGTAACAACCGACTAAATTATAAAAAGGGTAAAAAAACATATGCACACTTATAAAGAATTGCCGTCTCATCTAAAAGCCCGAGCTTATAGAGAGATTGAACAATTTATTATTTATTCTTTAACATTCCCCCTCACTTGTGGGCCGATTTGTTCCTCTTTTTTGGGAGGCCCATCAAGTGAATATTTAATGTGGGTGTAATTGTTGTTTGTGAGTTTTGAACTCAGGACCTTGGCGTTAGCCAGAGGCTCTGATACCATAAAGAATTGCCGTCTCATCTAAAAGCCCGAGCTTGTAGAGAGATTGAACAATTTATTATTTATTCTCTAACAACTTAAAGGCAATGAGCGAAATCATCTAAAAAAATAGCATGCAAAAGCCTATTAAACAATCTATTACCCATACAACAACAAGAAGGGACATTTGGACACCATAAAAAAACTTACATATGATCACAACGTTCGATGACCTCTTAAGATACAAATAGTTTCGACTTACTTTCTCGAGCCAAACTCGAGCAAATCTTCATCTAGCAATCGATTGAGCACGAGAGGCGTCTTCTTTATTGCCCCAGCTATCTTTCACCCCACATCCTTGAATCGGCCGTTCAATGACTCCCACTCCCACCACTTCCTTTTTCAACAATGAACAATACTTCCCAAATGTCTGTATGCTAACATAAAGTCGGAAGTCCACAGCAAATAAGAACCTTCTTTCTAACTTGTTCATTTCTGTCGTGCTCACGCCTCCCACACGAGCGTAGTATGCATTGTTGAAGAATCTGAAAGTTGATTAGAATCTTTCACATTACAAACTCACAAAACCAAATAAACATGTATGCACCAAAACACTTGATCCAAATTCCAAACACAACCATGTAGATTCTGTTATGATTGCATGAAATAATAACTCATGACGTAAAATATTAGGAACGAGTATTTGCCGCTATATCAAAATCTATGATTGGTGGACCTATATAGCAATTCAAGTACCATATTGATTACTGTACCATAAAGAGGGTAAATAGCACAGTAAGAGTCTTTCTTGCTCCTCCCATAGTAACAAAATTAAGAAGAAATATATATGAAGTGCATCCAAATATATTTCTTACTCGGAAAAAATGAAGCTACATGAAAAATTATTTGCTTTTGAATAACTTACGCATCATCCATAAATTTTGCTGCCACCATTACACTGGTTATTAAAAGCCGGTGGACATTAAGGGAAGTTAAGCATGAATTCGTCCGCTGAATAAATCTATCCACATATATTTGAGCAATAACAAAGCAGGAAGGGCTGCAGCATGAGTACTTAAAAATCCGTTCAATATATTGTTGAATGCTAAGAGAAGGAGATCTTAGACCGTGAAAGATGGTGATAACATCTTTGATCTGTGTGGTTTCAAGTATTCTTTCATTTTTCTGGACGGATCTCTCCAGGAATGTGGAAAGAAGTGATATAACTCGGGGATTTCCTCTATTGTCCTTGCTCGAGTCCTTAAGCCCCAAGAATACATAGCCACTTGAGAATACAGTCTCTGTTTCAAGCGCCGAAGCTCCCATTTCCTGGAACTTGTTCATGTATATGCTGCAGAAGAGAGAAATCAATCAGCATCCGGCAGCATCGGATTTCAACATAATGAATGGTCACACAGATAGATTTGATTAACCAATCGAATCAAAAATAATATGGGAAATGGTGTGAATAATATGTCACTGGTAGCATGACTTGATTCCCAAATGGAGGTAAGAGGACAGAATGGTTACACTGTTTTTTTAAACTACTCAATGAATGACCACAGTGGATAGATTCTTAATCGATACTTTCGAATTAAGATAACTTAACAAAGATAGAAAGTGGTCAAAAGTTGAAAAAGATCAACTACGCCTCGTGTCGACACTGCTATATGATGTATGAAATTAGAACAAAGTCAAGAATCCAATTCTTGGGTCAAGAATGATGTATGCCGTATGAAATCCTACTAACAATTTTGAGCTTGCAAAACACAAGAAATCGAATTATAGCAGATAACTATACAGTTTGGGTCGAATCACGATTTGTAAGACAATCAAAAGCAGCATTTGCGGGATAAAAGCTCCTAAATAAATATATATCTACCAAGTTATTGCTAATTATCTCATCAGTAGCTTAGCTTACATTAGCTTACCGTAGATGTAATTGAGCTCTAAATCTCACATATGTCCTTCGAGCCTATATTTTGATTTAGACCAGTGTAATCTTAAATGCTGGCTCGTGTTCACATTAAAAGGTGAATTTGCATGAATCAAGAAACTTGTATAGCTACATTTAGATGCAAATTAGTAGATCCAACACACAACCAATAAATTTTTCCCAAACAAATGACTTACAATAGCCATAAAGACCAATAAAGACGTAAAATTAGAGAAAAAACAACGAAGGCCAAACAAAAGCACAATATTTTCTCATCTAAAAACAATGATTCCCAAACAAAAGCACAATCTTTCTCATCTCTATCACCTTTTACACCACAAGAAAGTGCCTCCAAAAAAACAGAAATTTATTAAAAGCTTTAAGCATAATTACCCAATTCAAATAGACCAAAAATCAGTAATAAAAAACCAATTTTCCTCCACGAAATGAAGAAACCCAATTCAAATCATTCGCAAACCAAAGAACCCATCAAAGAAAAAAAAAGATAATTTCCAAGAAGATTCAAGAAAATGCAGGATAGCTCAAACTAACTTCTTACAAGATCTGCAACTTCAATCTTTGACTTCAAGATTCCACATAAAATTTTCTTGGCCCAGATTCCCCTATTCTTGATTAATTTTCCAGCAGTAAAAGGATAAACTATATTTGTGACATTTACATATTAAAGCAGCAACCTTTATGCCACTTTATCCATTGCAAGGCAGATTTATTCAATGAACAAGTAATAAATATGCGTAGAGTTGCCTACATACAAATTTGTATTGATACATGTATGCATTTTTATTGGTAGGGGATCCAGCTTTATTTAAGTTTAAAGCACTTCACAAGGAAGCTCTGATCCACCGAATAATAATATGATATAAGAATAACCACATGAGAGGGAAACAATTACGGGTGATTGAAGTGGGGTCGGCAGTCTAATTAATTAAATTTCCATAAATTGTAATATTTTACGTCATATTGATTTAATTTGTGTTTTTATCGAAAATTTATCACATATTTCATTATCGCGTATATTCTCAAATTTAGAGCATCTTAAACTAGTTATTGCAGGTTTTTAAAAAAATCAAAATAATCTTTGGTGTAAAAATTTTCTTTTTCGAAATCAAACAAGCTAACACCATCATTATGCAATTGTATGCCTAAACTCGACAATTCAACTAAATTGATCATAATGTATACATAATTTTTAACGTTTTACTTGTCAAAACATTTGTTTAGTGTATAAATGATTATTCTTTATTATTATTACATAGAAGTAGACTTGTTTGTTAAAACTAGCAACTCAAGCTTTCTTCTAGGTTTGATATGACGTAATGATTAACATTATTAAATATATATAATATTTTCAAGAGAAAAATATTTAAATCATGAATTAAGGCTTCTTCAAGGGATCGCACGAGGATTATATTGAATACCCACGATTTAAATAAATGTAATTTACAAATTTAAATATAATTTTGGTAATACCCAATATAAATTCATATTTGTTATTATAAAGTATATTTGAATTTTATTATTGAGGAGACGAAATGAGTTTTTAAGTGGATGTTGATTAGATCCCCAATATTTGAGGTTTGCATATCCGGACAACCATTTGATGGTGTAATATGAGCTTCAACTATTGAATAATATAAGAACAAATGTTCATATTTTAATGGAAAAGTCTCCGAGCACTTGTTGAATATAATTTGGATGGCATTAAGAATGATATTCCAGTCGCAAAATACATATAATTTTTCTTTTATCTTTTTCAATTCTGTTATAGATGTGTTTAATGATCGGATTCAACAAATTCTATCAAAGTTAAATTACATTTTAGGTTGGGTCAGTAAATGGATGTTTATATTGCTTTTTAAAACTGTTTATCTGTTTTTCAGGCAAAAAAAATAGATTTTGAATTTTTATTTCATTGCTTCTGCTATTGCTTCTCTAAAAGTAAGTATATAAAAGCAGAAGCAGATTGACAGGTCATGAGATGTTTTTTTATTAATAATTTGAAGTTCATTAAGCTGTTTTTTTATTTTAATAGCAAACAGTCAATGTGTTTGCTTAAAAACATTTTTTATAACTTTAAGCAAAAGTAATAAAAGTACTTTGAATAAGCATTTGAAGACAAACCCTAAATGCATAAAGATTTCTAATCGGCTCGTACCTGAAAATTTTGGGGCTGGAGTCTAACTTTAAAAGTTAACCCCCTCAAATAATAGGGTATTCAATTTTTTTACACAGAGATTTTCAAAACTAAACATGTGAATTATGTATTCAAATATAAAAGACATGATATCTGATATTCAAAGTAAGGATTGGTTATTGAGGTGAAAAGCATATGGAAGTGATACAAGCACATCTAAATATAATTTATTTTGGGTCCCACTTGTAGTGGGTCTGACATAAAATGATATATTGTTGGTTGTCATTTCAAATACTACCAAAATAAAAAGGAAAATACGTTGCAAGAAGAATGATGATTTTGTAATACTCACTTCAATTTTTACCCAAATATAGATGATGGATTTGAGTGAGTAATTTAAAATTCACTCATTTCAAATCCTTCAATCTAAACACAATCTTAGGTCTTATCTCACCGTCGACTACGAGCTTGTTTTTAATCCTTCAAAAAATAAGAATAATAAAGTTTTACATATTATTATTTAAGAGATCAGTTGCTCCTATCTGTTTAATAATTTATTTTCCATGTTAATTATATATTGGTATCTTTCTATATTGCAAATAAACTAATAAAATTCGTATTTGGTTAAAGGTCAACTTAGCAACTACTACTTCCTAGAAAGGGCCTCCCCCAAGTCTAATATAGCAATTATAGGAGGGCCAACAATTTAAGTAATAAAAGAAGAAAATATAGAACTTAAATACTAATTGTTTAATTTCTAAAACCACCAAAAACAATAAAAAAATCTTACCACATTCAGAAAGCATATAAATAAATTCATATCATTGGAATAATCATATTATCATATATACTAACACCAAATACATATTACTTTAATTACCATAAAGTTTAACAAGCACGTCAAAATAAAATATGACGTTAAATAAATAGATGCATGTCACTGAAATCATTATAATATCGCACATACTAACACAAAAAATATATTACTTCAATTAACATAAAACTTAACAAACACGTTCAAATTTCTTTTAGTCAAAACCTTTTTAAATTGTACAAATAACCCTCAAAAGTATATTTTTGTGTCGGACACGACCGGACATTCCCCTCGACCGTGTCCAACAAGCGTGTCTGAATATTATTTTTTAAATTAAGGATACGCCACGTGACATCTCCAACACGTGTTCGCGTATCCAAGGGGGTGTTGGTGTAGTATAAATATCCGACACTGCACCGAATGATTTTTAAAGAGTGTCCATCAATTATAGGTGGTGGAATTTCAAATTCAACTCACTTATATTTATATCAGGAAGGGAACTCATTTGCAAATGTTCTAGCTAATGCGATAAGAGATGCTTGACAATCATATGAAAGACCTTTTCAGCTCAATTATAGACAGAGGAGAAAAGACTGTGTTGACACTGACTCATTTGCCAATAATTTCAGATATTAAAATTGAACTCATCTTTTTTTTTTTTTGGTCTTTCATGACTATTAGCAAAGAAAAGTGAATGTTGTTAAAATTATTTATGAAAAAAAAGGTATTGATATTCTAAAACATTGTCTCATTTCAAAATTTCAACAAAATCATAAAAGTCTCGAATCCATCACAGTTAGATCGTACAAAACAAAGACACATAAAAACAGCAAAGAGTAATGAATCCAAAATATCGAGAAGAAAATGGAATAAGATACAAGATATGACAAATAGGGGTTATTGGCAATGAACCCCCTGTTGTTTTTCAAATAGGCAATTTACCCCATGTGGTTTGCAAAATAGGCACTTTATCATTGCTTGTTTGTGAAAATAGACAGTTTACCCTTGTAGTGTGTGAATATGTGCCAAACATTCACTCCTTGTATGTTATGTTTGGAAACCACATGGAGCTAAAATGCCTAATTTTAAAACTATAGTAGGTAAACTATCTATTTACAAACAACAGGGGGTAAAGTGCATATTAGAGATACTATAAGGAGATAAAATATATATTTTCATGTCATATAGGGTAAATCGTCCATTATTGATACCATGGTGGGGTAAATTGCCACTAGCTCGAAAAATAGTTGCAGACGAAGATTTGTTTCACATTATTTACGTCAATGATATAATATAGTTAATCAAGGCATAGAAAAAAAAAACTTGCAAATAACGTAAAAAGTTGAATTGTTTTGAATAAAATTTTTTGAAAGGTGGATTTAGTTAATTTGTGTATGTTTAGTTGAATAAAGTTTTGGAAAATTGCACCTATATATTATTTATTAGAGGATATTACTTTTAGGTATCATTTTCCAAACCATCTTTCAACTAAATCTACAAAAATATTTTTTTCAACTAAATACACTTTCTAAAAATCTTTTTCAAATAAATCCATTTTATCAAAGTCTAATCTAATTAATCCTTTGTTATTCCTTAAAATACAATTGTTCTAAAAAATAAAATTATAAGCAACTGAATTCATCTCATCATCGTGAGAGTTGGAGTTCTTTCACCAATGGTCTCGTGTTACTAAAAATCTTCAACTGATGATCTTTTGTTTTCTATTGAGGGCGTAAGAATTTCAGTAAACATTCAAAGGAAAAATATCAAACAATTTCAGAAAATTAACTGCAATTCAAGAACATCATTACTCAAATCTTAACTCGGAAAAACTCACCAAAAATCTTTAGAGATTCATTCACAAGAAACTGATGGCAGAAACATAGAGAAGGATAAATGGCCAAACCAATAAGTAAACGTAATACCTTGCTTCAAAACCCTGGTCACTTTATTTGGCTAATGATTTTTTTCATATTATTCCATATTTTTGATAAAAATACGATACCGAGAGCTCGAGTATTTAATATTCAATGAATTTGGGATAATATGAGTTCGATTAGGAATTGAAGAATAAACACACAAACCGTGTAACTTAACGAGTGCACAACTTGAGTCTAATGGTACACATCTTAAGATGCTCATACATTTGCATATATTAAGGTGATGCATATAATTTAACAAAAATGGTGTTATTTAAGATTTCTCTCAAAGTGTATCTCGGGAAAAAATAACAATGGCTTCAAAACAATTTTTATGTCGATGCGAGATTTGTAATCTCCGTCATTAAGACAATATTGCCCCGCTATGATGCTAACGGTTTGCTATGGCAATTTGTCTCCCAAGATACAAAGACTGTGACTTGTGATAGGAGAACTCCAAATCACAAGTCATCAAACCACAAAGGTTCAAATCACTCAATTTGATGAACAACAAATGCTCTCAAATTTCTCTAAATGTATGAATGAATTTTCGAAAATTCTCTCTTAAAACAAGTGGGGTTATGTTGTTTAAATAGTAGTCCAAAAGTCAAGTCCAAAAAACATCATTTGGAGGCAACATTTGGCCAAAAGTCGCACCCCAAACATCAATGGACAAACTATTTCACAAATCTGAAACAGGGCTCGATCGATCGAGCTCCTGTAGCAACGATCGATCGATCGATCGAGCAACTGTGCTCGATCGATCGAGCCTTTAAAAATTTTGAATTCATATTTTTCGTTTCCAACTTTCGCTTTTTCCAACAATCCCCCACATGAATTAAATTTTATGCATGTATGTAATTGAGTGCTTTGACGAACTATTATGGCATCTGGAGAGATAGCTTGCGGCTTTGAATCATCCGTAGTAGTATTCAATCGGATTTATTTGACTTAATAGTGAACTTATAGTCTTGAACAATTTAGTCGTTGGTGTAAACCAAGACATTTGAACCCACACCATAACAATTCTAAACTCCGTATTGGTTTCTTACGGTTGTGTCCGTTCGGGCCATGGACCACACTTGGTTTCATAAGTGTTTTTCATTCTTTGAAGTGGCCACACTTCGCACTTACGTAGGTGATCTCCTAGAAGAGTATCCCGCTCTACTCCAACATATTCTAATATGTCTTAGGAATCATTAAAGGCCTTTTGCCTATCCTCGTACCCTTTTTGCAGGCTACACCCCTTATCATAGGAATGGGTCGGAGATTAATTCTCCAAGGTGTTTATACAAGCTTGTAGTTTGGTTGTCCCTTTTGAACCTAGATCTTGGGATCTCCAGTCACATAGGTTGTGTATCCAACACAAGATTTTGATTATAGGGTTTTAATCACATTCCCCTCGATAAATTATATACTTGATCTCTAGGCAAGCCATTTAATAACCTGAATGAAGAACCGAAAATACTTGCTTCATCAATTTAGGTGCATGTAAATTACATGTATCACTGAGTCTACATGCATCGCTAGATGGAAATGGTGCACATATAAGGCTCATTATGTGATTTCAATATGAAATATATAAATTTGGAATGTCAGACATCATAGAAGGCTCATGATTGTGGGAACTTCATCCAGTGCATGTAAATTACTCATCCGGTGCATGTAAATTGCATGCACCACATGAGTGACTTGTACCATATGAGTTTTACGGTGTATGTAAATTACTCATACGGTACATGTAAATTTATTCATGCGGTGCATGTATTTACATGCACCACAAGACTCATATGATGCATGTCACTCATACGGTGCATGTAATTTACATGTACCGGATGATTAATTTTTACATGATGAGCTTTAAATGTGAATTAGTCATATTTTTAAATGCAGAACTTTAATTTTTACATATTTAGCTTTAAATATGAGGCGGGTTTACGAGCTTTCTAATGCATATGCTTGATTTTACTATTGCCGTACGACTAATTAACTAAATTTTGTGTATTTGTATCACATATGCACCTTTTGAGTCTATCGGTGCATGTAAATTACATGCACCGATAGACTCAGTGGTGCATGTAACCGACATGCACTGCTAGATGCAAATGGTGCACATAGAAGACTCATTATGTGATTTCAATATGAAATATACAAATTTGGAATCTCAGACATCATAGAAGGCTCATGATTGTGGGAACTTCATCCGATGCATGTAAATTACTCATCCGGTGCATGTAAATTACATGCACCGCATGATTGACATGCATCACATGAGTCTTGCGGTGCATGTAAAAAATACTCGTAAGGTTCATGTAAAAATTTATTCATGCAGTGCATGTAATGTATTTTACATGCACAGCAAGACTCATGTTGTGCATGTCACTAATGTGGTGCATGTAATTTACATGCATCGGATGAGTAATTTTTACATGCAGAGCTTTAAATAAGAATTAGTCGTGTTTTTACATGCAGAGCTTTAAATATGAAGCGGGTTTACGAGCTTTCTAATGCATAGGCTTGATTTGCTATTGCCATATGGCTACATGCACCGCTAGACTCAAGTAGTGCATTTGTTAAAATTAAATGCACCACCTTATTAAAATTTAAAATTTTCATTCAAACAATTAATCAAACATGTTGAATGCACTAAAATCACAATTAATTCACTCGCTTCTTCCCTACAGTAATGAACTTATGCCGTTAAAACCTCAGACGTCAAAAGATGTGAGTTCTGAACCCTACTCACACCAGCAGCCTCACTTCCTTTTAATAACAATTGGGTTAGTTTGGTCATTGTCTCCAAAATTGGACCTAGTTGAAAGAATTTTTTTTTTACGAAAAATTCTTTTTCCTATTGATACCTACCCGAAATTTGCCCAATTTTTTTCACCAATTAGTTTCTCCCAATTTATTGTGGAAGTGGGCGGCTAAACGCCCAGTAACCATATGGGCCCAAGCCCAGTCATTTGGGCCATCTGAAATTAACAAAGCTTTATCCAAACAGTTTGTAGCGGGAATTGTAGCACTGCCCACATTCCTCCGTCTCCACCATTCAAAATAACGATTCATTTTCGGATACTTCAAAGTTCTCTTTGGATTACTTGAAAAGGAAGCAGTATTTGAAGAAATCTCTCCATTTCGCAACTTTTTTTCCACAAGTAAATTTTCAGGCGTTTCTTTTTCTGCTTCTCTAAATTTTGCTCCCGATCTCTGCTTCTATTCGCCGTTTTCCCGTTATAGTTGACCTGTAGCTTTCATCATTGCTTTTTTTTTGTTGTTGTAAAGTTTGTGATTGAACATATCATGTACTTATGGATCTCTTATTAAATCGCATAATGCAGTATCAAGTTTGCTGTTCCACTATCTTATTGTGTTGGCTTAATTGTTTTATGCGCGGTTCTTGATTTTGGTGAGCTTTAAAATGGTTATGTTTTAACGTGTAAACAATTGCTTTGTAATGGGAATGGCTTTTTATAGTTTACGGACCTTCGGAATATATACTTGTGAGTTTTTCATATGGGAATTATGCTTATGATCAGTTATGTATATGATGCTTGCAGTTTTAATGCAATTGGGCTTGATTTCAGGTTATTTTAAGATGGAATTTGGGGTTTCCTCGGTCAAATTGTGGCCACCAAGCCAGAATACTCGATTAATGCTCATCCAGAGGATGACTAACAACCTTGTGACTCCGTCCATCTGGTCTAGAAAATATGGTCTCTTGAGTCATAAAGAAGCTGAGGAGGATGCCAAGAAAATAGAGGCCGAGGCTTTTGCTGCAGCAAAGCAACATTTCGAGAAGGAAATCGATGGAGATGGAAGTTCAGCAGTGCAATTGTATGCCAAGGAATCTAGTAGACTCATGATTGAGGTTATCAAAAGAGGCCCTATTATGAAAGTTGATGGAGAACTTGATATATTAGATAAAATTAAAGAATCTGATGAAACCGTATTTGATATATCCAATGATCCACGAAAAGTTATTGATGCAGGGGATACCGAGAAACTGTTAAAACCATTAACTGAGCCTGGAAATAAGTATAGAAAGATATGTTTCAGCAATACAAGTTTTGGTCGGGATGCAGCGCGTATCGCTGAACCTAAATTGTTATCTGTCAAGGATAAAATTGCTGAGGTAGACCTATCGGATTTTGTTGCTGGAAGAGAAGAGGAGGAAGCTCTAGAAGTCATGACTATGTTTTCATCAGCTCTGGAAGGAGTTAAGCTGCGGTATCTTAACCTGTCGAACAATGCTTTGGGTGAGAAGGGTATTAGAGCATTTGAGGCACTTTTAAGGTCTCAGCATAATTTGGAGGAGCTGTATCTGATGAATGATGGCATCTCAGCAGAGGCTGCAATAGCAGTCTACGAATTAATTCCATCAACTGAGAAACTCAGGGTGCTTCACTTTCATAACAACATGACAGGAGATGAAGGTGCAATTGCTATATCTAGAATGGTGAAAAGTTCTCCTCTTCTAGAGGATTTTCGATGTTCCTCGACAAGGGTAGGATCTGAAGGAGGAGTTGCGCTAGCAGAAGCACTTGGAACATGTAGCCATTTAAAGAAGCTTGATTTGGTGGACAACATGTTCGGTGTTGAATCTGGATTGGCTTTGAGTAAGGTGTTATCTGCATTTTCTGATCTATCTGAAATCTACCTCAGCTACTTGAATTTTGAGGATGAGGGGTCTACTGCCGTTGCGAATGCCCTAAAGGAATCTGCTCCATCGCTGGAAGTTCTTGAGATGGCTGGAAATGAAATCACTGCCAAAGCTGCCCCTGCTCTGGCTGCCTGTATAGCTTCGAAACAGTTTCTTATCAAATTAAACTTGGCTGATAATGAACTAAAGGATGAGGGTGCTATCTTGATTTCCAAGGCACTGGAAGTCGGTCATACTCAATTGCTTGAAGTAGACATGAGTACCAACTTGATAAGAAGGGCTGGTGCCAGGTGCATAGCCCAAGCTGTTGTGAGTAAACCCAGATTTAAATTGCTAAACATCAACGGCAACTACATTTCCGATGAAGGCATTGATGAGGTGAAAGATTTATTCAAGAACTTTCCCAACGTTCTTGGGCCATTGGATGATAATGATCCTGAAGGAGAAGAGTATGATGATGAGGATGATGAACAAGTTGTCTTCAACGATGAGCTGGAATTCAAGCTCAAGGGTCTTGAAATCAAACAGGAGGAATAAGAATTGCTCAATACTAGTCGCTTGGTTTCACTTTTCCATGGCCTTCTTACACTTTCAGTTCTTTGTATGAGCAGGGTTCAACCGGACCATTTTATTTAGCTAGGAACGATTTCACATTGCTGAAAAGTAGTCACAAGATCTTTTGGTTGATCTAATCTAGTTGGCCCGAATTGTAGCATGCCTGTTTCTTATTTTCTTTTGGATCTTGTAATTTGATTGATTTATAAATTGTCTTGAATTCCTAGTTTTCAATGTTGAAACTGCAATTTATCTTGTGTCCCTATATGTCAAGATAATTATAATGTCTGATACGCTTCTCTTGAGTCTTAAATTCTTTTTGAGGCGCCAGCTCTAACTAGAATTTACTGTTGTTTGGCGTATGTGATAAGCAATGTTGTATGCACAGTCAGTCACGGATGCAACTCGGCCCTTTTGTCCTTTGACCGTTGTGCTGGATAAAAAAGAGTGCATTCACAGGTACGTAATCTCTATATATTAACCTTGATTCTTCTATAAGACAGCAGGTGGAAAAAAATGGAAAACAAAAATTGGATGAGGTAGTGTAGTTCTTGAAATATTTATTGAGATCAATGGGTAACTGAACTGAACAACCTGCGGTTATTTCCCTTTCAAGGACAATACCAGAAGAACTTTGAGTGAGAAGCGTAGTGATTTTATCCATTAAATTTCTCCTCTTGATGGTATTAAACCATGTGCAGAGAAAACAGCTTTAATTTTTGAATCAGGAGATAATAATAAACCTTTTTTCATTGACTTCATTGTAGTAATTCTATGTATATGTTGAACTTCATACGGCAATATCAGGCAATAAAAATAACTTTTTTTTTTTTGAGATCTTGCTGCTTCACGACTTTTCGAACAGGAAGGAAAAAGGATGGTGTTTCCATGGTGGCCCACAATGTCAAAGCCCGGGTAAGTCTCTTCGATTACCGATTTCTGCAGAAGATGAGGGTAAAGAAGAGGTGGAGGTAGAAGGCGAGATGGGGGAGTCTGAAATTTCCACCATGGGGGAGTGCGAGAGGGGAGTGAGTAAATTGGAGTTGTCGCTGATCTTGGTGGGGAAAATAGCGCGGCATGGGGCTGAAAACCATGTTGCTGGGAAGAATGTTTATGTAACTATGATGGGGAGATTGTGCAACTCTCAAAGGGTGCTTCCAGAGGAAGTCTGTCACTTTCGAAGGACCTGCTTGATGGAGAGCAGTGAGTGAACATGGGGGCCAGGTATGTGAGTACAAGCCTTGGCTTGGTCAAGGAGGGATTTCCTTCCTTGAGTGAAAAATTTCTGGTTTATGCCATTGTATTTCTTTATTCTGCAGATTTACATATCAACATATGTTTTCATTTCAGTTTTATTCCAGAAATTGCATCGAAGAGTGCTTATTACCTATTTTCTGTTTAAACTTTGTTGTTGAGAATTTGTGGTCGTAATAGTACACCACATAACAATCATGGCACTGAAGCATTTCTGGTTTTTTCCCCATTTGAAATAGTTCAGGAACTTTGTAGTTTATGTCTCTCTTTTTCTTGAATAAAATATTCTACAACATCGACCTTATTCATTGAAGTGTGTGTGTGATGCGTACATTTGATATTGGAATGTTTTAGTATATTTTCAAGATTTTGTACTTGCGTCAAAGAACCATTCCTCACAGTCCTTGTCGCCGGATCCAATCATGTACCGTGATACTTTTTGTTTGCGTTGTATGGGATTCCGTCAGTGATTTATGGAAAAGAAACGATGAACGTCTTAAGTCGAGGTAAATGTGTAACACTCATCCTTAAAAGAAATTTGCCTCGCACAATGTGCTTTCTGTTTGTGGCAATCATCTCCCAAGATACGACTTCTCTTGTGATTGTAGTACACCAAATCACAAGAACATCAACAACAAATGTTGCAAATTCTCTCATTCAAGAAGAAAATGAATATGATGATGAAATGACTTTTATTATGCATTTCTATCAGAAATTTTGGTGTAAAAAATCTTATGATTAAATTCAATGATAAGATGTTGTATATATACTAGGTCATAGGTTGCCATCAAAAGACTTCATTTGGAGGCAACCATTCATGAAAAAGCACATCTACACGCAAAATGGTGCAATGCTTCAGAAAACAGGTCCTAGGCGTAGCACATACTGCCTGGAAATATTTTCCCATTCAGTGGGCGCCTAGGTGCATCATTTTATGCGCCTAAGCGCCTCCCCTACTGCCCGGGGTTTTTCCCGGGCAGCTTCGGTTACCCGTTGTGTGCCCGAAAACTCCGTTTTCGCCTTCGTTCGATTTTTTCTTGCTTAATTTCAATTTATTAAGCATATTTTCATCTTGCTTAATATTAATTCATTAAGCCTCAAAATCCAACAATACCCATCACCAAAGATCTCTAAGATGTATTGCTCAACTCCAACATGGCCAGCATTGGCTTTGACTACGTCCTGTACTAGCAAGTGATCAGTTTTGGTTGAAAGTTCAGGGTATGTTTGGTTATGTTTTCTGATGTTTATTTTGAGAAAATGAGTTATCTACAAATGTATTGCGAAATCAAGTATATGTTTAGTCATGTTTTCAAGAAAGTACACAATTTATTGTAGCAGTTACATCATGTAAGATTTTGTCAGATTTTTAACACTAGATGAGTATCTAATTTTTTTAAAAACGAACTGTATTTTGACATAATATAACATAATAATATGTTATCTTTGGCTCGGGTGAAGAGCGCTGTGGAGCCGCTGCTGGATTTGGTCACAGAGGTGGGTTTGATGGTGGTGGCGTCGGCGGTGTTTCTGATTTTGGGATCGGCTTTGGCAATGGCTTGGGTGGCGGGTTCGTCGATTTAAGCTTCGTGTGTGGTACTCAGCTAGGCCATTCCGAGCTATGGCTCGGTGGTTGGTTGGTGTTTTTTACCATTCTATGGGCGATGGTTGCACAACAACCCCGCCGCCGTTCAGCGTGAATCTTTATAGTTGGTATGTGCGGGATTTGGGAGGCTCCCGCACATTATTTGTTTGTGCCTGTCTTATAGGGCGGTCTTCCCATTTTTGGTGTTTTTTTCATAATTATCTATGTTATCTTATTATTGTGTATGTGGTATTTGGTGGTCTTGTTGTTGTTTGTCGTAGTCATGTTCTGTCAAATTCTGGTTGGCCTGTTTTTTGGTGTTCTAGCTGCCTTCATTTATGGAAGACAGTTCCCGATCTCGACCTCACCATGGCGTCTGTGGTTTGAGGGGATCTGATTACACTTTGGTGGTCTCTCCTATTGACTGGTCAAGTTCTTGTGTTACTGCTGTGTCTCCTTTTCTCTTTGCACATTTTTATGGTGTCTGTATTATGGTTTAGGAGGTTTGCATTTCGTTGGGTTAGTTGTGGTTAGTCGTCTATAGTCTATACTGGTCTTTTATGTACTTCTATTGTTTAATCTAATATAATTACTTTTATGCTAAAAAAAAAGGTTCTTTTTGGTAACGGATGTAAATATGTATTAAAAATAGTGATAATGTTAGGAGCTGTGAAATGAATTATTAGAAAAAAAGTTTAATGAGATAGTAGCTTTGTTTTTGTTTTTAAAGGTGGGAAACCGAACATACCATAGAATTCATGTCTAAGTGTGAGTCGACATAAGGAGGTTAATCTGTTGTCTTGTAATCCAGCACCACTGATAATAAAAATTGCTTCAAGCCTAGACTCTTTGCCCAATCTGCTACAAACCTATGGATAGATAATGATATCAGAAGATATATGTACTTTGCATGGACTATCATTTTGGTCTGTAATTTTCTTCGTTGCTTGGTTGGATCCAAATTATATTACCATTGCTGTTTTTCTTTAGATTGATCTTTTGCTTGATGAAATGATCGTTAGATACAAACCTCACTGCTTCCAAATCCTTGCCATTGTTTATCCAATACCACATCAAATGCAGCACCTTCCAATACCTTGTCAATATCCTCCGGCTCACCCCACACTACTTTGCCACCACCACTCACAGTTTCCTGCAAAATTAGTAGCCAAACACAAAAATTAGATCACAAAACCATCCAAGATTAAATATTTCATGTTACGAATTCATAACATGTCATCCTGTTGATGTGCAGGACAATTCGCAATCCGGTATACGAAATCTCAACTGAAAATCTGTTGAAAGGAGGCTTCTTCATCTTGTCCGACCCCTCATCATCAATGTTGAAGATCGTAACGTCGTGTCCAGAGGCCGAAAGTTCCTCTCCAACGCAGAAACCAATGATTGCATGACCACCACTGTTTGTGTTCACAATGAGCACCTTTTTCTTCTCTGCCTTGACAGTAAATGATTGGGAAATCGTTGAAGAATAAATTCATAAACCCTTTTAGAAGTTTTTGCGGAGAGAGCTAGAAAAGATGGAGAAATGGAGATAGAAGAGGAAAGAGGGTGAAAGGACGGAACAGTGAGAGACAAGTGTTAGAAATGGCAGAGAGAGGAGGAAGAAGATGAAGAAGGAGAAATGGATACTGAAGAAGCAGCAGTAGCAGTGGCCATTGATTCTATCACACTTTCTATTTGGTTTCCTGGTATGGTTGAATTAGCTCTTTGTTAGTTTTATTTGGATTGGGGATATGAGATTGGGTTTGATGCTGCCGGTGCCCTATCAAACATTGGCCGAAAATATTTTCATTCAACTTTGATTTAAAATATTACATCTAATTGTTGCCACCACTCGTAACACTACCATGGGGTAGCAACCACTTCACGACCTTTTTGAGCCTCTTGTGCTTTTGGTCCTTGTCAAGTGTTTTCTTATGGTCGTCTCCTGTCGGTTGGGGATTCCGGATACGGGAGCTTGTGCGTTTGGTGCTTATTATCCATTATCATCTCCCGTTTATCCTCTTGTGTACCTTCTGATATCATGGAAGACAGATCCTCCTTCGACCTTATTGTGGCCTGCGTTGATTAAGGGGACCAGTTTGGCTCCGGTGGTCCTTGACCTCTACAGTCTTCGACATTGTACTCATGTTGCTCGGCACTATCCTCTTGGGTCTATTACTACTAATTTACTGATGTTTTATTGGCCATGCTTGGCCTTTGTGTCTATCGTTTTTTTGCGATTTGTTGCGTTTTATTTTCTGTCTTTTGATTGGTTATACACTGTAAACGCCGTTGATTAATATAATGTAGGTTTTATGCTAAAAAAAATAAAAATTGGAAGACAATGTTTGGTCTTAGTTTCCACAAACTTTTTAAATTTTAAATACAAAAACAATAATATTATCTTATCGTCATTTTTTGAAGAAACCCATTTTTATTTCTCAACAATGTATTAGTTTTGATTCAATTTTGCACCCCAACTAAAAAAAATACTCTATTATTGTATTATACAATATAATATATGTTATGTTCTTAATAAAAATCCACTATTAGAGAAAATTCACTTGATTTGATTACTGTAATAAATTCCAATTTTTTTATGTGAGAACAAAACCAAATGTAAACCAATTGTCTTAAAAAATTTCTAAAAAATGATTTTCTTCATTCAAAAGTTGTAAAAATAGTTTAGTTGCAGAGAGCTAACTCAAACATTTATATCCGACCAGTTTTAGTTTCTTGATATTAATTATAAATTAGTAATACGTAAAACACAAAGTGGCTGTAGTTAGTGGTAAGAATTCCACGTTGTGGCCGTGGAGACCTGGGCTCGAATCCCAGCAGCCACATTGTGAAACTCTCTTTTTAACGCCACCAGTTTTAATTGGACTGGGCTTAAAGTCCAATCAAGCCCAAAGTATCGATGTGGAGCCCAGTATCGATATGGAGCCCACCATCCTTTCAAAATATCATTCACGCAATTCAATAACGTTAATGCCTCTGTTATCTCGTTTTGGATAGGACGATAACACATTCATTCAACAAACACCATGTACGCAAATTCTCCAATTCCAGCTACCAAATAAACCCCCTCCAGCCGCCGCCGCCGCCGCCGCCAACGCCTCCGCTGCCTCCACCTCAATACATCTATGGTAATTTCCTCAGTTCCCCTGTTACCTTGTGTTCACCTCTCACCACACCATCTCTTTTCCCATCCTAAACTCCAAATCCGCCATCATCTAACTATTGCAACTACCTCTCCCTACTTTTCCACGCGTTGCATCGTCTCACGTGGCAGGAGATCCTTCATTGCAAGCTCTACGAGCCAAAATCCTCCCAGAACACTTTTCCCTGGCGGCTACAAGCGTCCGGAGATCAAGGTACCGAATCTCGTTCTCCGCTTGAGCTCAGATGAGGTGTTTCGGGACCATAAGGCGGTGATTGATGTTATTGACGATGCTGTTGCGGATAGAGTGGGAGTTGTGGTGCTTACCGGTGACGGAGGGAGTGGGAAGATGTTGTACGAGGCGGCCTGTTTGTTGAAGTCGGTTATTAGGGAGCGTGCTTATTTGTTGATCGATGAGCGCGTGGACATTGCTGCTGCGGTAAATGCTAGTGGTGTTTTGCTTTCTGATCAAGGTTAGTGTATGTTTTCTCAAGTCTTGAAATCGATGAATTCGTACTCATTTGTTGAATTTCGGTTGAGCTTTTGCTTTTAACCTTGTGGTTCTTTTTATCACTGTGAGTTCACCATCTTGTCATTTTTCATGTTTCTTTCATTTGATAGGTCTTCCTACGATAGTGGCAAGGAATACAATGATGGATGCCAAAAATGAGTCGGTAGTTCTGCCTCTGATTGGAAGAAATGTCCAGACTCATGATGCCGCGTTAGATGCTTCTAATTTCGAGGGTGCTGATTTTCTTATCTTAACTGTTGATTCTGGCCGAAGTCCTGAAGAGCTAGTGAGCTCTGTGTATGGGCGTGTGAAAATTCCAATATTTGCCATGGTTGATTCGTTTGGATATGGGACGTCATTCACAAAATCTTTACTAAGATCGGGAGCTAGTGGTGTAGTTGTTTCAGTGGATGAGTTGAACTTGTTTAAAGAAGATGACCTGAACAAACTCTTTATCCGTGAATATGCATCAAGAAAGAATGTCAAGGTGGAGACTAGTAGTCAAAGCTTTGATAAGCTCAAAACTTTGGATATGGAGGATGGCTTGCCTGGGAGGAAGACCATTGCTGGCTTTAAAGTATTGGAAGAGAGAGAGCAACAGTTTGTAGAAAAGGAGAGATCAGTTTTGCTTGAAGCTATAGATGCCATCCAAGGAGCCACACCACTGGTGATCATCTAATGCTAAGTAATTTGGTAGCTGAAGTTGGTGTTCAGATAAATTTATTTTCACCAATTATGTCATTGCGTATATGTAACTTCTTGCGTTGGCTTTAAATGACAGATGGGAGAAATCTCACTTCTCAGGGATGCTGTTTCTCAACTTGATGAGCCATTTTTACTGGTTATAGTGGTAATTGTGTGCTGAATTTCAACCAATTCTGGTTCAGCAGATATGCATGGGTATTAGCTCTTGATTTCAATAATATTTTGTTTTTCTGCTGATAGAATCTAAGTTTGAAACTGGCTTATTTTAAAAAAAAATAAAATTTTGAGGAAGAAATTTCGAAAAGATGTATTTTTGTTTATATTTACAATTTCAATTTCTCTTAATCTGACTTCAAGTCTTTAAGGACCGCTAGCATGAGCCTTTCATTAAGAAAAGTGTAAACTTAGTTTCATGTATTAGACAAATTTTTTTGTCTCGTTGATGATTCTTTTTTGTTGTTCTATTTGCGGTTTACACTTGCTTGGGGGAATGAATTATAGCTTGATAAGCAGAATATGACCGGTCTTTAAATTTGAATGGAGATCTATATTTTATGGCAAACTTGAACTTAGATATCTTGTTCATACAATATATTGGCTACCAGTAGGCATGAACCCAATTATGGAGCCTTTATGACGGTTACGCCATGCCATGCCCTATGCCTGTACACTCCATGATGGTTATTTTGTACCCTATTATTTATCTTAAATTTACTTTTTGTTTGATGCCTAATCTTCTCCTATATGTTGGTTATTCGGTACCCTGTGTTTTGAACACCCCAGGAACATATATGAGGCCTCAACATAATCATTCTCCTTTCTTGTTCATTGGAGAGTGTTTTACTCTAATGTGATAATCAACGTCTATTTGGTGACAAGGGATGAACATGAAAATAAAATATAATCGCCTACCAGAAGAAGAAGAATTTCTTTTGTTAGAATCGGCTTTTTCTATAGCCGGAGATTCAATAGCAATTTCTGTTACTTATCTTTTTTAAATACCTTAGAGGGCTTGCCCGGTTCTAAGAGGGGACAACACGGCATTTCGTTCAAATATAGGCTGGCCATACTTGTGATGGTTCCCAAGGATTCAAAATGACCACTTAGGTCTCTTTACCACGATATTATTCTATGGAATAGAAAAGATCATTCATGCATAGCATAGTCCAAGCGAATCCACTTAACATCTTTACTAAACTATGACCGACCATCATATTAGCAAATAAACGTATTCATAAGCTTAATACACGGCTATCTGAGGTCTGTGCTGATTTGGGAAGTATGTTAATCGGTTTGAAATGTATCAGATAGTCCCATTGGAGCCCACCCACCCCCAACCCCAACCCCCGGAGTTTACCCCTCTCTATCCTGTCACAAGGGCTTAAATCTAGTTTTCTCTACCTGATAATATTTGTTCTTATTCATTAGTTTTGATATCTTACCATTTAGTCTTTTTATTCTGATTTGCATTCAAGAGAAGCTTAAATGAGAATCCTTTTTTCTTAACATCGGCAGGGAGAGTTTAACTCTGGAAAGTCGAGTGTCATAAATGCTTTTCTTGGGAAACGGTACTTAAAGGATGGGGTTGTCCCTACAACTAATGAACTCACCTTTCTTCGTTATTCTGAGTCAGATTCTGGAGAGGAGCGGTGTCAAAGGCATCCTGATGGTCAGTTAGTGTGTTATTTACCGGCACCAATTCTTAAAGACGTGAGTTCCATGTACTTTTCCTTCTTTCTATTTAACAATTTGCTTCCATCATCTTATTTGATAAACATATCTTCTAATGCTTTGTATCAGAAGATTTGTTCTCTGATTCCCTTGTAAAATTATTATTTTTCCGGTGTTGAATTAGTGTTTTGTTTCTTTTAATTTGTATTATATTTGCTGTGAATCATTTTCGTTAAATTCTTTCAGTGGGAAGTTAATTATTAATATGTGGATTAACGAGTGATTTATGCTAGATGTCCTTTCTTTATTTAAATATATTGTTACAAACATACCTTGTCATAAATTATTCGATCTTCTAGGTTCGACACTCACTTCTTGCTAAGGTTATATGAATTCTGCCTATCATGCTTGTCTACCATTCTTGGAAATGTGTTTAGAAACTGATACAATTTTTTGCAAAAAGGAGACCTTAGTTTGAAGCCGATGCATATGTTTTTTTCACTTTAAGTGTTTCTGGATGGCTGTTGTGATTTGATCTGGTGTTGTAACTTGTTCTTATATCACGAAGATAATCATCAGGATTTCCTAAGCCTTTACTCTTTATGTTGTTCCGTGTCCCTCCCCACCCATTCAGATGATAATTGTTGACACTCCTGGAACTAATGTGATTCTGCAAAGGCAACAACGGCTCACAGAAGAATTTGTGCCACGTTCAGATTTGCTTCTATTTGTTATGTCTTCTGATCGCCCACTGACTGAAAGCGAGGTATTATCGCTGCCACGATTACTTCCATAGTGCATTTTGTTTAATTCCACTTTTATCTGTATGGCAATTTAACCCTTTGGACTTGTCCATGCAAATAATGAATCTTTCAGCTTGAGACGATGCATTTTCTTGAGAATTCTTCATCGAATTAGGTAGCTTTGCCTTAATACTGCCACTGTTAGATTTCTCATAGCTTAGTGTTTTTCGTTCTTTCAATTGCTAAACTCGAAGAAATCATTATTCTGGATGGTCGTATGTATTCATAAAAATTTCAAGTGATTGTAACCTGATTTAATGGTTGTTCAGTTCCGTCTGGTTGCAACTTGCTTTGTTTTGTTAGCTTGTTTGGTTTGATAAGTATGCCCTTATTGGATTTATCTGAACACAATTATTATCTGTCTTGGGATTGCTATCTGTCTTTTGACCAGTTTGGTGATTTCATGTACTTGAGTCGTTTCGCACGTTTCTGAGAATGACTTCATGTCTGTACCATTCTGTTCCTCCACCCCTGTATTTTCTTCGATTTTCTCTGTGGAACTAATCTGTCATCCTGTGTTGTCCTTCAGGTTACATTTCTTCGATACATTCAACAGTGGAAGAAAAAAATTGTTTTTGTGCTGAATAAATCTGACTTATATCAGAATGCGGATGAGGTTCAAACTATTTTCTTGAATTCAGTTGTTTATGTCAAATCGCAAGAGTGTTTTTCTTGTAATTGGAGAAACTAGAAAGAACTCACTGTTGAACTGAGCTTCCACTTATTAAAGTTTTGAATGACTGATGCAGCTTGAAGAAGCTGTTGAATTCATCAAGGAAAATACTAAGAAAATGTTGAATTCTGAACACATATCCTTATTCCCTGTATCTGCGCGGAGCGTGCTTGAAGCAAAACTTGCTGCTTCTTCTGGTGGTCTAGATCAGCAAGAAAAACACGTGGCGACTACATTTCAGGGAGCCTGTAATTTCTCTGAACTTGAAAAGTACTTGAATCAACTTTTGGATTCCTCAACAGGGGCAGGAATTGAAAGGATGAAACTTAAGCTAGAAACCCCAGTTCAGATTGCTGTACAGCTGCTCACTGCTTGTCAGAAACTTGTCAGGGAGGAGTGCCAGCAAGCTAAACTGGACTTGGTGTCGGTGAATGATCTTCTAGAAAGTGTAAAAGAGTATGCATCAAAATTGGAAAGTGAGAGCGTAGCATGGAAGAGACAAATTTTGTCTTTGGTATGATACAATAGTGCTGTCTATGTTTTTCCTTTATCAGAGAAATTTATTATGACATTCTTGGGTGCACAAAACAAATGCAGATTGATACAACACAGGCACGTGCCATCACACTTGCAGAATCAACTTTGCGATTATCAAATCTCAACATCGTCATTTCATATGTGTTTAGAGGAGATAAATCTTCTCAGATGCCAGCTACCTTAAGGCTTCGAAATGACATAATTGACCCGGCTGTTTCGGAAGTGCGAGTAAGTGCATCAATTTGTTTGGCAGTTGTAAGTTGTGGGTACTCTTCTATTGATAGATAAGTTTATATAGTTCTGGTACTAATAAGTTATGGTGCATCCGGACTCTAGGTTTTTTGAATTTGAGATTTTCATGAGCAGTTGAAGTTTTAAGAACTGTTCTATTTGTAGATAAGTTTATATAGTTCTAGTATTAATAAGCTACCCATCCCTTCTTAGAGACTCTAGGTTTTTTGAATTTGAGGTTTTCATTTGAGCTTTTGTACTATTCATGTGCCCCAACTAGTTCAAAAAATATAGTTCAGGCCGCTTCTGGTGACACTGTTTAATTTGGTGTTTGTTCTGTTTGATCCTGATTTAACATTCAGATGAGACAAGCTTGTGCCCTGAACCAATCTTTAGTAAGTCCATACATTTTTTTTTTGTCACAAGTTTTATCTTCCATGCACCGTGCAATTTTACATTATTTCCCCATTTTTTGCTCCTCAGCAAGTGAAAATATAACGCTTCTTCCATACTATTTTGGAATTATTTTGTGTTGCATAGGCACGAGTTTCTTAGCTATTCAAGTTAGATTGATTAACTATGTTATGCTTTTAATCTGTACAAATCATTTTAATACATCTAACATACTAGTTTTTCATTTCTATTTGTGGAAAAAAAATATTGGTGGAATCTAGAAAGTACTTGAGGAATATGTGACATGGTTGCGATCTAGCAAAGCTGGTAAAGGAAACTACTATAAAGAATCTTTTGAGAAAAGATGGCCTTCACTTATTGTTCCATCAATCCAGTCCCAACTGGAGGCCAGTGAGTTGCTAAGCACAAATCATGAATTGGGCAGGCGTGTGATGGAGGATTTTAGCGGTGCCGCTGCTTCTAAACTGTTGGAGCAAGAAATGCGTGAAGTGGTAAGTTTTGAAATGTTTAAAATGTAAATTTTGAACGGCGGCCTTATTGTGTATCAAATTGAATTTATCAAGTTGATTCCCGTGGATGTCCAACAGACTCATTTTACTATCTATTTGTTCTTTGCATATGACCCGTACACATGGATGTTGGATCTTCTTCCATATTTTGTCAAGTCTCATCTCTCGAAGTAGATTAATGCTGCATCTGATTACTAGATATGTACAGGGTTGAGCAGTATAATAGTCATGATAATGTAATTGCTTTTATTTTGTATTCCACTCTGATTAAACTTGCAAAGACTTCTAGTTCCGAAAATATATCAGGGCTCGGCCTAAGTACCAGTTTTGTTGTCTATTTCTTGTCAGTTTGTGGGTACTGTTGGTGGTCTCGGGGTAGCTGGTCTATCTGCATCACTTTTGACATCTGTCTTGAGTACCACTTTGGAAGATCTCCTTGCTTTGGGCCTGTGCTCTGCTGGAGGGTATGTAATCCTACTCCTTATTTAAGTTTCTCTTTGTCAGTTATTTCTGTGCCTTATATCTTAAGTTGGTAATTTTTCCCATTCACATTATTTTAGATACACGATATTTTACCCTGCTTGAGCATGACTCTTGTGTACAATAGGATTGATATTCCCGCTAGAGCTGTAGGATTTCATAATTTCTTAAAGCCAGACATCTTGGAAAAATTAACCTAGGACAATTGGAACCTCGAATGTGACATTATATAATTCTTGGATTATAGTAAGTACACCAACCATGTTCAGACTCATCTCGACTTTGAGATTGGTTAAGATTTTTTAGCTTATATTACAACGTTAGGTTTCTTAGACAGCTTTTTGCTTGACTGTTATCTTTTGCTTCCCCACATATCCTTCTGGGTTAACTATTACGGTAACACTCTGGAATGTGATCAACTGTATTTTGTTTAATCTTTGTTTTTGTTATTTCTGGTGCGAAAATGCATCAATTTGATAAATTTTCAGAAAATTTATCAAATCTCTGTAGTTGTCTAGTTGATACACGAATCTGATACATGATAGGTTGCAGCAGTAACGACTGTGATTCCTTGAGGTCACTCCTTTCAGATTTTTAGCATATTTAACATTTTCTTGTGTTCATGGTGAATGAGTGATTCCCATTGCCTCTCCATCTGGACTCGTGCCGCCCTTTCAGAAATATTGTTCCAAACTTTGTCGTCGTGTTTTCTTATCCGGTATTTCTAGATCAAACACTGATCCTGTGTCTTTGTGATATAGCCTGTTAGCGATTTCAAATTTTCCAACCGGTAGGCAACGAGTGATAGATAAGGTGAAAAGAACTGCTAATGCCTTGGCACGTCAAATTGACGAGGCAATGCAAAATGATCTCTTGGAGGCCACAAACAGTTTAAACAACTTTGTCACACTTGTCGGGAAACCATATCAAGAGGTAGCTGAAGATCGAGTAAGCAAACTCTCGGGCACTCTTGATGAGCTAACGGCTATTGAGGAAAAACTCAAAACATTACAAATCGAAATCCAAAACCTTCATGTATCGAGGTAGGCAACTATGACACCTTTTATTATTATTCCGGTATCCTCATTTCTCTCAGCAACTCCAGGAGTATCAAATGTTGTAGGTTATTGTATTTTATATTCCCCATTGAGGAAGTCTTTTTAAGATTCGATTATTCCAGGTGAAAGAGAATTTTTGTTATTGCCGTAGAGTAACATTTTAGAATCAACAAAATTTTACTTCATCGATGGAACTCATCGTTGCATATGATTTGTGTATTACACCAGGTAGCAACATGAATATGTCAAGTTTCAATTTTTTTTGTAAAAACCACACATATATACATTAATGTTACATCGAGTGAATATTCATCCCTTGTTAGAGTATACCGAGCGTTATCTAGGACATCATTTGGATACAATCATGTTGGCCACGTTAAAATTCCTTGGAAAAGATGTGTCTCCACTTTTATGCTCCAATTTTTCCAAACAAAAATTGTGTGAAGATAATTGTTTGGCAACTTAATTTAAAACGGCCCATTTTGTCACGAACGGTTGCCACTAATATTTCAAGTTTTTGCTAATGCGCTAATAGGAGGAGATTCAGAGTTTTCTGTGAGATTTACGATTCAAAGTATTAAGAAAAGAAGTGATTTTTTTGTTATTCGAATGACCAAATTGATGCGTATGCAAGGTTGGTATACTCATATTTCACCAATAGCACTAGGCGAGAGATGATAGGAGAGGAAAAATCGTTTAATAAAATATAGATGGTAGAGGGAGTAGCATGTGTCTCCCCGATTTACAAATAAAACATAGTGTCTCAACCAAATCAATATAACAGAAAAAAAAAATTAACAGCGGAAAAAATATATGAAAATAGAAAACATACTTTTTGAATTGCCATATTTTATATTTCCTTTGGAGGTCCAGGTATCTCTAGCATCTATAAGTAACAAATTTACCCCCCTCTATTGTCCACCGTGATGCAGTAATGTGTGGGCCATTGGGGTATCCATTTCCACCAATTCCAATACGAAACCATTTTCCAATCTGGATCCGGCCTAATCCTTCGTACTTTCACCCAGAAAAATGGTGTTCTAAAATGATCTGGACGAATACTCACAAATTAATATCTCCTCAATTTAGTTGCTTCAAATAGTACTTAACTTGAGACATTGATCATTGATAGCATATTAACTAGAAGGTTCTATTTTCGGCCTTGAATAATTGATTTTAATCCAATTTTAGGTATGCAAATATAATATAAAAATTCTTAAATCTCTCTAATATCTCATTCCCCAGTATTTCTTATTTTCCAAAATGTCAGCCTCGAAAGGCTTAATTTATCGATGCAAATTAAATATTTTAAATTTGGATTAATTTGCCAGATATATTTTTTGGAAGATATATAACAAGAAGAAAAAAAAAAGACGAAGATGGAAGAAATTTTATTTAGAAAAAAATGGAAACTGAAGAAAGTTAATTTCGAAGTTGATGAAAGAAAACACTGAACAGCCAATTGGGTCAAAATTTTGAAAACAAAAAATCCTCCACTGGTTTTATCCTCCACCGGAAAACCCAAAATATTTATCACATACTGAACCACAAACTTTCGAGTAAAATTTTAGCACTGGCCTTTTACATAAACAGCGAAGGCTATCAAATGTAAGCATTATCTAGGAGCAAGCCAAAATTTAGCCGACTGCCTCCTTATTTACCAAAGATACTACCATTCTCATATAAAACAGCAATAACAAAAAAAATAAGTACATAAAACAGAAGACACTTTGTTACCGGAAACTGTTTTATCTAAGCGGATGCATTCTTCCTAGAAGCATAGGCCCGGTACGCTGCCAAACCAACGAAAGTGACAGCAGCCCCAACTGTAAATATTACCAAGTCAAGTTACAATTGTAGAATTCATGTTGAAAAATATCAATCAACTAAGCATAGGAGCTTGTAGGTGATGAAATTTCAGTAAAACTATTTACCGGAAAGGAAGACGAGAGATCTATTCACGAGCTTGCGGTATCGCTTCCGACTGCGACCAATATCAGTTTCAGGAATGCTCAGATGAGGATGCTCAGCTGCATTTACGATTCTAGAGAACACATTGTTAAGATCTCTTTCTTTCACGCTTATAGGAATTGGTGCATCGATCCCTAAATCGAGGCAAACCTGTAGAAAATATAGCAAAAAATTGAATCACCCTGAGACAGTCATCTCATATCTGTTTTACTTTGTCCATGTGGAGCATCTAGGAGGTTAAGGGGAAAGGAAGTACCAAGTACCTTAGCTGAATCTTTCGTTGCTAGGGAATTTGATTCAAGATCATTCTTCGCCAGGGAATTTGATTCAAGATCATTCTTCGCCGCAATGAGGAGACACGGCATACAGAAGCCACTTTCTTCCCCTTCCCTAGCCACATTCAAAAGCAGTTCAGATGCTCTTTTAAAAGAATCTCCACTCGAGCTGAAAAAGATAAATCAATAGGCAGGTGTCAGACGAGGTTGATTTCCATGAGATAATAAGATGGATTAACTTCATAAGGAATTATTTCATGGACAATTTCATTTAATCATGTCTTATAGTAAAATGAGAAGGGAGAGGACTGAAAGAGGAGGAAAAGAAAGTGGGGGACTAAAGGAGAGCGGGAATAAAACATAGATTCCAATAGGGTAAAATTGAATGATTACACCAGTTTACCGACTTACTCATAGAATTAGCAGAAAGCAGGAAAGTGTAAGCACCTGTCATAAACAAAAACAGCTACATCACAAGCAGCCAAAGATTCCTTGTTCGACAAAAGTTTTTGAATGCCATCTTCTGGAATCTCCCTAAGTACAAGAGTTTTCTTACTACCCTGCAATTAAAACAAAAATATCGTGCAATTAAATGTAAAGTACACAACAAAGAAGCAAACTCCCTATTTATACATACCAGTCACGGTCATTGCAACACTTGCTATGACGGCTTATACTATAAACAGTGGCGTCACTAGATAGTTTATACTCACCGCATGTTGGTCGACCACATTTACAGCATACTGCTGGCTTGTCGTAGAAATGTGATTTTCAGCAAAAGGCCTGTATATATAAGAAAAACTCGTTCTCACTGAATATTTGCTCATGAAATAAGTAAATGAAAAACACGGTGATTTTCAGAAAAAGGCATGTATGTACAAGAAAAACCCTTCTCACTGAATATTTGCTCGAAGGAAGTAAATGAAAAATGCTTGATATATTTATAACAAAGTATGCATGAAATAGTATGGTCAAAATATTACACTAAAACAACAGTTATTCTTGTACAACCTGATAAACTCATCCCCATGCATATATAGTTTTAGAGCCACACCTTCCCAACAATGACATCAACAATGCAGATTTTCCAGCATTTTTAGGTCCAAACACAAAGCACTGGAAAACATTTCGTTCCATTTGTTGCATCTTTCTGTCAACTGCTCTTCTCTTAGTTATATGGAGAGCTGATGCAGCATTGCAGTTGAAGCCAATGTAAATTAAGTTGGCAATACTTTGTGCAGGATCCAGTAATGTCATAAGAGCCCACTACAATACATATTCTACATAAGTTGCAAGGAAAAACAAACAATATCACAAAGATTACATCTTCACAAAAGTAGATATAGAGATGGAGTTTATCTACAGCCCTGCACGTTAAGGCAAAGCAGAATAACAATGAGAGCAGGAAGTAGCAATTAAAACGAAACTTGACATTTACCGATCAAATTCAGCTAAAATTTGCAGTAACAGACTAACAGGTAACCTAGCACTTACATACAGGATAAAGATACAGACTTACGCTTTATCAATGCCCAGAAGATACCAGGCTAAGTGAAACCTTGACCAGTACACAAAATAATGACTTGTCACAAGTTAAAATTGTTCAAGCAATGCACAGCTGTAAAAGCCATTTGGTAGCAATAACTTAGTAGTTATTAACAAAAAATTTCATTAAAAAAACTGCCAAAGAAATTAATTTCTAAAAAGCTCAAGTATATGTTTCCCAAACCCACCTCCGATAAAAATCCAGAGAGGGATAATCCACGCAATGGTGTTCTCTCAACAGCATCCTTATAAGGAGTTTCATCCCAGGGGCTGAGTGTTACACCATGAAACCAAGTAAATTAATATAAAGAAAGGTAAGAGAAAGAATAACTAACTTTCATGTTAAAACAGAAGCAGCAGACTTTGTGACATATCAAAGACAGGGAAAAAATTGCAAATGCCACCTTTCTGATGGATTGACTTAAAAAATTACAGAGCGAAGAAATCCAGCTGCCACTAGATCACATTTGTATTTGTTTCATATAATATAGTTATTCCACAATCAGATTCTCACAACTCTCCATAAACTAGTGGGTCAAAGCCAGTGTATGGAATGAAGGAAAATGGTCATCTAAGACACATCGTTCACCAACAAATCAGTGCTCGGAATACAATTCAACTTAAGTAACACAAAAATGAAAGCATTCTGAAGAATCAAATTCACCTTTCTGGTGCTGTAGAGAACAAATCTTCAAGCTCACTATTCCGAAGAACTCCATCCTAAAATCATAAGAGTTGAGTATATCAGAAGTGGATTGAAAATGTTGAAGCAAATGAAAATAAAATGAGAGGATATTTGACGACATTATGTGTACAATGAACTGTTTGTTGGTTTAGTTTTGAGCACAATAAAGCTAAACATGTCAGATCATCGGTAAATCGGTAGAGAGAGGTAAATGAAGACCTGATTACTATAGACTAAGTTACCTAGTTTCCTGTATTTCCACCAACAAAATGTTTTCACTTGGTTCTTCCACCAAAGATATAATTTAGATATTGTATCTGTTACAGACCTAAGTACATCAGGCCCATCTAGGCAGAGAGAATATAACTGAGGGGTGGGAAGTTAGTTATGGCATTCGGTTATATTTTGAATGAAGTGCATTTGGACTAGCCTGGGGCTAGAGAGAATATTTTCTAGTGTTATTTCATCTGTATTTGCTTTTACAATTCAATCAAAGGAACATATTGTTCATTGTGTTCTAATTTTTGTTAAATATAATCTGTTTGGGGAGAAATCACAACATTTGTCCGACCTGCCGGATCGAAGAGGGACGTAATTATGATGATCAGCACACGATTAGAAGTAAAAATGGAAACCATGGAGAAGTCGGTTATGGGATTGCACGAGAACATGACAAGTGTTAACGGTCGCTTGGATAGGATGGATACAGCGATGGAAGGGTTGGATTTGAAGGGTATGGTGGAGCAACTTCTACGATCACAAATGGGTAAGGTTGGAGGGAGTACATCGGAACCACAACGCGAAGAATATGAGTGAAAACCACGGGAGTAGGCACGCCAGGGTACGTGGAGGAGAATGATGAAGTGAAGCACGCACTACGACGAGTAGAATTGCCTGGGTTCGAAGGATTGTTATTTTACAAGGATATTCATCCCTAACTAGGACTATAGTATCATTAAAATCACTTGATAAAGTGGGTGAGGTAGAGTTTAGAGGGGCAGTGTTGATAAAATGGGTGGGGGAAGAAATGAAGTTGGGACAGTGTGACAATAAGAAACAATTAAAGGAAATAACTGATTTACTCTCACAGTTTAAACTCGTTTTTCAGGTGCCCAACAAGCTCCCACCTAACCGAAAGCAGGATCATGTCATCAACATCAGATCAGGGTGCAGTCCAGAGTCAGTTCCACCCTATCGATATGCTCATCAACAGAAAGACGAAATAGAAAGAATAGTGTCTGAAATGTTTGAATAAGGGGTGATCCAAGTCAGTAACAGCCCCTTTTCGATCCCAGTGATATTGGTTAAGAAAAAAGATGGTAGTTTGCAATTTTGTGTCGATTACAGGGCTTTAAACCCGATTCCAGTGATAGAGGAGTTGTTTGATGAATTATATGGAGCTCAACACTTTTCTAAGTTGGATTTACGACCCGGATACCATCAAATTCATGTCAAGGAGCAAGATGTACTCAAAACAGCTTTCCGGACGCATGCGGGACATTACGAGTTTCTTGTCATGCCATTTGGATTAAAGAATGCCCCGGCCACTTTCCAAGCAACCATGAACGAGGTATTTAGGCCTTATCTGCGAAAATCTGTCTTGGTATTCTTTGATGACATATTGATTTACAACAAGAATTTGGAACAACACTCAACACACTTGAGGATTGTGTTGAATCTGTTAGCGAAGAGCAGTCTTGTACTCAACGAAAAGAAATGCCAATTTGGGTTAAGTCAGGTTGAATATCTTGGACATATTATCACTCATCAAGGGGTGGAGGTAGATCCTAGAAAGGTGTAAAGTGTTGTTCAGTGGCCGCAGCCACAAGACATCAAAAGGTTGAAGGGATTCCTTGGATTAACAGGCTATTATCGAAAGTTTGTCAAGGACTATGGAAAGATATCTCGCCAACTTACCAACCAGCTGAAAAAGAACAATTTCGGTTGTGGAACAAGGAGACCGAAGCTGCTTTGAAATTCTGAAACAGGCTTTGAGTAAAACTCCAGTACTGGTAATGCCCAACATTGACAAGGAGTTTGTGATTGAATGTGATGCTTCTGGGGTGGGATTGGGTGCTGTTTTGACACAAGATAGGCGTCCGATAGCCTACTATAGTAAAGCACTGAATGATCGAGCACTATTGAAGTCAACATATGAGAAGGAGCATATGGCGTTGGTACTCGCTGTTCAGCATTGGCGCCATTACTTGTTAGGCCAGAAATTCATTGTTTTTAACGGACCATAAACCTCTTAAGAACCTACTGCAGCAAATTATATCAACTCCAGATCAACAATATTGGATAACCAAGCTATTGGGTTACGAATTTGAGATTAAACACAAGGCTGGTGCACAAAATGGTGCAGCTGATGCTTTATCAAAACGAGAGGAGATTGGTACTTTGGGGGCGTCAACAGCTGTAAGTTGGGTGGAATTGGACAAAATCAAAGAAGAGGTATTTAAGGACCCCGAGTTGGGGAAAATCATCCAGCTGATGGGAGAAAGGAAATCCACGAACAACCCATTACGCTTTCCACCATGGACGTCTGCTTTACAAGACCAGAGTGGTCATTCCCAGAAACTCATCATGGGTGCAACATCTACTGGCAGAATATCATTCTACCCCTGTGGGGTGGTCATGCAGGGGCATTTGAGGACATATAAAAGGATATCGAATGGATTTTATTGGATTGGGATGCGCCAGGATGTGTATAAATTTCTGGCCGAGTGCATGGTATGCCAAAAACAGAAATACGAAGCTGCGTCACCAGCGGGACTGAACCATGCCGATTCCAGAGATTGTGTTGGAAGACTTAGCAATGGATTTTATAGTTGGCTTGCCTAAATCAAAGGGGTACGATGTGATTCTAGTTGTGATTGACAGATTGTCTAAATATGGTCATTTCATACTTATGAGGCACCCTTGCACCGAAATAACAGTGGCAGGACAATTTGTGAAAGAGATTGTGAGACTCCATGGTATACCGAGGACAATCATTAGCGATCGAGGCGCCGTGTTAGAGAGAAATTTTCTAGTGTTATGGCATTCGGTTATATTTTGAATGAGGTGCATTTGGACTAGCCTGAGGCTAGAGAGAATATTTTCTAGTGTTAAGGAATATTTGGTTTTCTTCGTTGCACATCATAATTGTTCATTGTGTTCTATTTTTTGTTAAATATAATCTGTTTGGGGAGAAATCACAACATTATCCAGCATACATGAGCTGAACATCATATGAAAATTAATTGAGTGTGCAACATAAATGGCTCCGAAAATCTGCAGTTGAAAGTCTTTCAATTGCAGCACAACATAATCACTTCCTCTTCACGACATCCTGAATTTACAAATGTCTCCTAAGTTTTCCTTCACAAATGAGATGAGATTTTCGAGCTTTGTGGCATGAAAGGAACATTAACTTTACAACAGTTCATAAAAGAGTAACTAAATATAGCATACTTTATCATCATCAAATGTGCTGAAAAGGCCCTTTAAAAACTCTATGGCTTCACTTGTTAGTTCAACACTCTGCAAGGACACAAGAAATACAGGATAAGTTGAAGCGCCCCTGTAGAAATAATAAAAGGTAACAATGTTTTGATAGTTTAATATCAATAGCTGAAGTTTATTTATAACAAATGGGGTACCAGCAACTAATTATATTGGGGATTGATATATGAGAGCAGTTTTTGGTCAACTAAAAGCTTAAATTCATTACCATCTTTTGACATAGTAGATGATACGCTAGCACATGTAGATAAGGAATAAGATATCATGAAATTCAGAACACAACGACAACAGTAGCAGATAATCAGTCATAATATTTATGATATGCTATTAGTTATACCAATTAAGAACATAGATTCAAAAACTTACTTGGTGATTTCAAAAGTTAACCCGTTATCTTTCCACATACAAAAACGATCCATTCAGCTTACATGTTATACCAAGGGAATTACCTGATCTGGAGCCCTTTTATTAGGAATTGACAAATAAGAGTCCCTGAGTTTTAATTCATCATCATAACCAAATTGTCTCAGTACGCTCCATGTGGTCTCAATTCGACCTTTCTCAATAAAAAGGGCATGAAGAAACAAAAATCCTGTTAGGGTAAGGCCCAGGCCATTCACTCCTTGAGGCAATTTCTCTTGTACAACCGCCTTAACACCGACTATTTCAGAAGGCTGCAATGGAGCATTGAAACATTTAACCTGCTCACCAGCACTGTGTTAGTTTTTTGGGGAAAAAACAGATGAGAAGTATGGCTAAAATAACATGAGCAACAAAAGAAAATGCACTGGAAAACAACCTGAAATTCATTCAGTTCATCATCGCTGAGCGCCCCATCCATATCATGATCACAAAGGATAAATATCCTCTTCAATGCTCTCATGCATCGTGGTCTCAAAGTCTGAGTTTCTTGATCAAACAGAGGGGCCGTTGGATGAAGAACTGCCTTTTGAGCAAAGTAGAACACTTCTTGAATCTACAACAACTTAAAAGCATTGCAATCATCTGAAGATCCTTGTTCTCACAATAAAGTTCTTAAGAATAGAAATCCAACCAAGATTCATCATTTATTTCAAACCTGAAGCATGTTAGCTGCAGAACATTCCACGCAAGTTTCAATCTCCCGAAACTGCTGCATGAGGGGAGACATCTCAACACTTAAATTGTACTCCTCATCCCGACGATCTAGTTTGCAACCAACCACAATTACTGGTGCCCTGATCTAGAGTAATCACAATTACAGAACATGATCAAAGATCTAGGTTGATTTTCTAATCTAACAAGACTAATTCTGTCACCAACTATTAAACTTTTGCAACAACAAAAAGCTATCAGCAGCATTGGTAGCAACAATAATAATATTCGTTCATTCCAATGATACGCATATTATAAAAGTTAATACATATTCATGCATCTGGATCAAACAAGCGCAAGGCATATTGAACAAATACACATGTACATGTAATATTAAGCACCAACAGATAATTAACTTACAGGAGACCATCACCATAATATTCCCAATACATACATGGAGAAGTCAAATAATACACCATCGGTATTCAGAGTAAACCTCTAAGCGGCGAAGCTCGTGAAGCCAGAACGAACTGAGGCGATTAAGCGTTGAGGGCTGATCACACGCATATGTCAGCACTACCGAATCCGCTCGCTTCAACTCTTCAGCGAGCCTGCCTCTACTCTCCAAACTACATCCACAAATCAATCCTTAAAAAAAACTAAAACCACAGACAAATAAATAAGATAAACTCACACAGGCACAAAAGGTGGAAATGATAAACCTGGATGAGGTGTCGATGATTACGATTGGAACATTATCGGGATAATAATCGGGCGGGAGGCGCGTGGGAGGGAGAACCGGAGGAACATCCTTCCGGAAGGTCTCGGCAGCGACCGCAGCAATGAGGCTCGATTTTCCGGTGGCACGGTCGCCGACGACGACGATCCGGACGCCACTACGACCGCCGGTTGGAGTGACACCTGGCATCGAATTGTAGGTTATTTTCTTCTGCGCGACGGATCTGTAGATTAGTTTGGTACTTGCTACTTAAAAGTGTGTGCGTGTGTGTACCAAAAAAAAAAGGGGGGATTCGAAGGAATTTGGATTTGTGGAATGTAATTTCAAAATGGAATTAGGAATTAGGAATTGGAAGGATTGTAAAGGGTTTGAAATACTAACTCAAGTTTCTTTTTGATCGTGTTTGGATTGATGGAGTTGAATCCATGGATTTTAAATAGTTGATTTTAAATCTATTTAAATATTGAGATAAATTTATATAGTGTATTTCGAATCCATCTCTTTTTAATTTATATAAATATAATTATAAATATGATGGATTTGAAATAAATCTAATGTATAATTTTAAATCCAAAATGGAATTCATCTATTCAAGCACAACCTCAAAAATTTTGGATTTGGATTTTAAAAACAGAATTTCCTTTTTTTCAATAGTATCCTACATTTTTCTCTCTTCCATAATACATGACATTTTCTCCAAATTTTATTTTTGCATTTTTTTCATAATTCTAAAATATTTTAATAAATCTCATGTTTTATTTATTTAAATTAATTATTTCATGTAATTTTTATAAAAAATATCAAAATCCAACCAACAATTTCAAATCTAAAGTTTGTTGCACATTGAATGTGGTATTTAAAAAATATATATATAGAATTTTTTAAGTATTAGATAATATTAATTTTAATTATAAAATCCAATTGTTAAATAACATTTACCAACCACCATAACCAAATTCTAAATCCATGGATTTAAAATCCAATTCCAATTCCAATTCCAATTCCGATTTCAAATCCTATTTTTTATTTAACCAAAACATAGTGTTAATTAGTCGGATTACAAAGTGAGGGATATTAATTATTAAAAAGTATATTACCAATATGAATAAATAACATTAATAAGAAAAAATTGGCTTGGGAAAGAATAATTGGAAGCAAATCCAAAGGAATTTTGGGTTTAATTTTGTCAAAACAATGTCAACGGGATTTTTATTAAGGAAACATATCAACCAATTAAGTAAACACATCAATTACGTTGATTCAAATCTTGACAATTACATAAAATAATCATCATATAGCTACTATGTTCACTTTGTTCTTGACCTAAAAGGTCTTCTTGCTATCTCTTATGTCAATGCACTGGGATCAACTTGCCGATATCATCACGAAACTTATTCCTCTTACAAGATTTGAGCTACTACAATCCAAATTCTATATGGATGACTGCATGTCGATTTTGCTAGAGTGTATTCAGATCAACCTATTAAGGCCCACAAGAAAGGTGTAAAAATTGGCAAACAAGAACCCTTTTTCATGAAAGAATGATCCACTCACAATAAAAGTCTAGGATGCAGACAAGAGGCTCTAACTTTGTGAACTACTGCTTCAACCTCTATTTGATCATGGTCAAGCCACAAGAGATTAGCAGCATCGAAATCACAATCGACAAGGGACCACATGATATAATGAAGGAATTACTGGAAGGGTCCCAAAACCTTAAATAAGACTCAAGGAGCAGTACAGGCCTTGTTTCATCCAAATTATCAACCCACGCATCCCAACAGAAGTTGGTTTTGGTCACGATTTAAGGCGAGCGAACGGCAAAGGACATTCACTCTTTCTAGACAAAAGCAAGGAATCAGAAGATAAGGAGTAAATGGGGGAAACGTCGATCCATGGCTTCGTCACACAATGGGATGGACACGTAAGAGCTAGGCCACTCATCGAAGGAGTCTGCATGTCCGGGCTGGTAGAGATATACCTGCAGGGAGAAGTGTTTAAGACGTGACAAAACACAATATGTAATACAAGTAAAAGACTTACTCGATATGGTTAGGATCAGACGATGAGGTTTCTTTTTCCAAAGATTTGGCAGAATCAGCAATTATTGAGCAAAATCCAATGGCCAAGGTACCCAGAGTCCAAGTGACAGACGAGACATCGGACATGAATATGTGTTAAGAGACAACAAAAGATCATTATTGCAAGGCGGTAGTAATACAAAGTAAGCAACCCTTGCTTCCGATGAAATTAATTTCAAAATTTAGGGGTAACATAATAGCCAAATAAATAGTCACATATGATGCATGGACATGGAAACGGACACGGCGACACGAACAAGGATTTTCAAACACGAAACGACACGATTGTGACATGTCTGTATAATTAATATTTTTATATATACTCTATTTGTACTATATTACAAAATACTAAAAGTCGCATTTTTAACTTCTAAAATAATGTGAAAGCAACAAAAATATTTTTATCGAATTCAAAAAGTGTATAAATAAATGAATGTCACTGAAATCATCATTGTATCACATACTAACACCAAATACATATTACCACCATAAGATACCCAATCCAAAAAATCTACACAATTGTAACCAAAAGTCTATAACTTTGCTTATGAAACCATAAAATTGATCGGATGAACACTTACCAAATGTGAAATTTGTGATTTGCAATTGCCGAGAACAGGATTCAACTAACAGAATTGAAGGTTTGTGAATTGTGATTTAAGATTCAAAAATTGGAGAAATTTCAAACGGAGGAACTCAAACAGAGAAAAACGTTGGCTGAAAGATTTAGAGGAATAGATTAATATATATATATATATATATATATATATATATATATATATATATATATATATATATATATAAAGTGTTGAGTTTCCTAATTTATTTAATATACTCTCTCGAACTATATAAAATCTAATATTAATTTGCAACAAGTAACTTTAGTTCACTTATTTAACAAATTAATATTGCATTAAATTATATGAAAACTACTAGTTTTCGATTAAATAACTACAGCTGTTATACATGTATGTGATTTCTTATCTCGATCTTAATCTGAAATCAATGTCTTGTATTATTTTAACATATTATAATTTCATATCTCGATCTCAGTTATAATGCATAATATCATTTAAAGGTGGTCAATACTTGAAAATATTGAATATAATAAAAGATGCACGCAGAAATTTAGAAATTCAATCAAATTATAATAATCAACTTATAAATTCATACAAAGGATGCATCATCTTGATAAAAACAAACATAGTTCATCATATAATCAAATTGGAAAAAACACATGATTTTGAACATTAGAAAACAGATTCAAATTCAAATAAAATATGGAATTAGGGAAAGAGAAACAAATCCAAATTTTGCTCCTTGTTTTTTTATTATGAAAAATAAAAATACATGAGATGAGGACTAGACCAAAACCTTTCAATAAAGATTACATAAGTTTACTACTAATTCTACGATGTGGCAATCCAATTCTATCAAGTTTACAAAATTCACAGAGTTTATTATCTAAGCATATCCTTCTCAACAAAATGAAACAATCGATCTTAGAAAGCTCTATTAGTTAACTCATCAACCACTATATTGCCTTCAAGAAAAATATGAGAAATGTGAATCGAATAGTCAAGAAAAAGCTTTTGAATATTACTCAAAATATGACATAACTCCCAATTGGAACATCACACTCTAATTATGGACATAACAACTTTAGAATATATTTCCATCCAAAGTGGGAAAAAATTAAAATGATAACATATTTCAATATCCTTGAGAATGGATAAGAGCTCCGCCCAAATATTATAATGATATATATGGAAATCAACATTAATATCTTTTATAATAATAAGAGAAAATTACCAAAAAATCATATAGTTTGATCCAAATTTTACTTTGCAACCATCATTTGAACAATTACAGTTTAAATCATCAACTTTCATGAATTGTAACAATTTGCATCATCTTGACTCGATTTTGTGTTTTATCAAAAATTTATCGCTGCATTTCATCATCGCATTACATATTCAAACTTATAGTCATTTAAACTAGCTATTGGAAATTTTAAAAAAATCAAAATAAATATTTGGGGTGTCAAAATTCCATTTTCCGTAATCTTTAACTAGACAATTTCGATACTGATTTTTTTTTTTTATAAATGGAATATCTAACTTAAATGGATCTAAGTTTGAGTATGTAAGACAGTGATCGAATGCAACGATAAATCTTCTATAATTCTAGTCAAGATGATGCAAAGTGTTATAATTCATGAAAGTTGAGAGCAAAAGCTGTAAATTTTTAAACAATTATTGCAAAGTGAAATTTGGACCAAACTATAGAATGCTTTGTGTAATTTTCCCTAATAATAATATCATTATTATAAGGTAAACTTTGTACACCGGTAAATGTCACATGTTCGAGTCGCAGAAACAACATCTTTGCAGTACAAGCACAAGGCCGCGTACTGGAGGATCAAAGTGGCCCGACACCTTCTGGACCCCGTGCATAGTAGGATTTTCGACTACCAGGTTGGCCCTTCTAATAATATCATTATTATAATATTTATTTTACATCATTAAAATATAAGAAGAAGTATTTGAAAATTTTTAAATTACGCACACATGAACGAGTAAAACTAGCTCAAGTTATGTTAAAAAAAAAAAAACTAGCTCAAGTTCAAACACGAAAAATCTAGAATTTGACCTTGAATCAAGCCAGTTAGCCTCACCTTATACACACAGTGGCAAAAAATCTTCTATTTTCAGTTCCTACATGTTTTTGCACTGACCAAAATCCTTTCCACATTTTAAGTCCAAAATGTCAAAAATACTGTTAGTACAATTTTCTTTGCAAATCATATTTACATGTAAAGATAGACAAATGGGAAAAAAAAGACAAGAACGGAAGTGTATTCCTAGGTACCAAATTGATGTGAATCAGAGTATCCATCCAAATACAAATATTTCAGCTTACCTGAAATCGATAGTTCACAATAACAAACTACAAAAATCATATGCCACAGCCTTCCTATTTCGTATTTGAACATATGCAAGAGTCATCTGCAACCGTTGCATCAACCCAAATCATCCTCGAATATAACTACTTCAAGTACCTGCGTCGAGGTAGAATGGTTTTTCAAGATTCTGTCAAATGTTGTCGACGAGATATCTATCGTTTAAGAAAGGCCGCATAGAGGAGCTCGTTCCACGAGTCAGGTACGCCAGGCAGGCACCAATGACTGCAATCTTGGCGGCGGACAGGAGTCTGCTCGGCTAAAGGCCCTAAATAATACACTGAAGAGTGACCGTCTTTCCTCTGAGAAGTCATACCGGTCACATTTAACAAACTGATATTCCCCATTTTTTTATATTCTGATAAAACCTCGATGACATTTGTGAACTCGGTGTACGATTCAGAAGACATGGCCGGCATAGCCAAGTCAGGTAACATCTCCAAGTGACATGTACCACCATTATTCCAGTCGCCTCCTCTGATCAGCCAAAAGAGGATTAGAAACAGATTTTATGATGCTACTGTTGCAAGCAGTAAAGGACCCAATAGGGAGCGAGAAAGGGTGTTCAACTTAAAGTAATCTTTAATTATTATGTCTAACTTTTCTCAAAATCTAATTTTTGCACCTGCCCCCCCCACCCCCAGCTGCTCGCACCCTATGGAATCCTGGGTCCACCGCAGGTTGCAAGACTAATGAAACAATGGTTCGGTATGAATTTGTGGATGAGGAGCCAGGGATACCTGAAATGAACGGGAGCATAGGTCCGGAAGATCACTTGGGTCTTTGACAAATTTAGATCCCGACTTATCCAGTCCACCAATGTCTTTATTGACCTTCTTAATGCATTTTCTACGCTCATCCCCATCTTGATCTCGGCCCCTTCTTGGAAGTAACATCCCCTGATATGCAAGTAAGATTTGGATTCACAAGGTAAATAAGTCCAAGCCAAATGTTCTACAAATTTAAATCAAACTGAAAATTGCACTACCACAGCACAATAACACGTTTCAGTCACTGTGCCAAACAATGAGCAATGATACTAGAACAGACTAAGAATCCCCACCTAAATGATAGTCTCAAATGAAATGACCATGGCTTTGATAACCAATTTAGATCCGAAATTCTACCGATGTCTTAAAACTACAGCTTATGGGAGTGACCTAAAGTAAATCGTCAAACATACAGCAACCACATCACTATGTGCCGAATGTTGTGCGGCTAACACACATGAAATCTATTAAAGAAAAATAAAAACATAAATAACGACTGTGAAAGAATCAAAGTTTACCCTTTAATTGTCTTCTCGTAATTCCACCAATGCCCCGTGTTCAAAACAAGCACATCGGCATCCTTCCACCGTCCAGAGCTCCAATCCATTCGATCCAGCTTCAATGTCATTCTCACCTTTTTAGGGGCTCCAGCAGGCGCACGGCCCTGTTCCACTAGAAACGGTGCTCTATAGTACTCAACCGTGCAGTTAAAATAACTGAACTTAAAAATCAAAAAGCCAGTATGCTTAATGATCGGATTCCCATTCACTTCATAGATTGAAGACTTATTCTGAATAGCAGAAGAAAGCATACAAAGAAGGGACTCCCATTGGTTTCTCCCAATGGAATCTCCGACAAAAACAAGGCGTTTGTCTCGCAGTTTTTCCAACATAAGTTTTGAATCAAATCTGTGCCATGAAATAAATAACATAAGAGGAATGACGTATGCTATCACAGAGCATGCTGTTTTCTTCGGGTGAAGGAGCTCACAAAAGAACAAGCATGTTATATCTGTAATTTACAATGATCTTCATCAGCATAAGGTTATTTATATTTTCTTGGATACACATGCCACTTCCCCTAAACAAATTTCAAAACAATCTCAAGAATTTAGACAGCCAAAACTGGAGTGATAATAATTCAATAGGAAACATAGGTTGGACTCAACAAGATCCGCATTGTTAATGCAAATCTTGAAACCGAACCAAATGGATAATATCTAATATGGAACAACCTGATAGTAACCCCATCTTTCAGCACCCTTCATTCAACTGTATTTCTACGACAATTGCGAACCATTATGGCAAAAAACATAAAAAAAGAAGTGTATCTACCCATTACTAATACGGCAACCCTCACCGAAAATTCATGAAATTTCACCTTACGACATTTCATGGTTCGAATATCCATCCTTTGACTCTGATCAGATCACAGTTAATTAGCACGAAAATCACTTTGTGTGATATCTACTAAATATCTAAGCCCAATTAGCAAGAAAATCATTTTGCAGAGGATAATTCCTCGATAAACATTGAAACCTGAAGCAAATACAGATTCCATTCTTGAAATAGCAACACATAAATATTCAAGGAATAAAATTTTCTCACAACATAAAAGGCTTCTCATTTCAGCTTATCTATTAAGTAATAAACCAAAACATATACAAGAAAAAATACTTATAACCTACTTAAAAAGTTTAATTAACCTGGGAAGACTGCAATCCTTTGGCTGCCATCGCCACTTTGTATAGAAATTATCACGCCTACCATTCTCAGAACATCTAAAACCAGCATCCAAAAACATGCAATCTTGAGATTTATAAAGCGGATAGCTCTCATCCCACACCCAATTCCCTTCAAATATATCACACTCTCCATCAGCAACTTTTGCTGAAAAATCATTGAACTTAAACCAAGCCCCAAACAATCCCTTCCCATACAAACTACTCACAAATCTGTAATCCAACAAAAAGATGCAAAAGATCAAGCAGAGACCGAACAAGAAACAACCAAAAGCACCAGGTTTAGGCTCCCGAGCCTTCAAGAACTTAAATTTCTTGAACAAATCTAGGTTGCCCATCTTGTGATGGCCCTTGTTAGATGCTTCTTTGTCCTCGCTCATCTACTTGTTACATAAAAATATTATAACTTTCCAGATGAAAGTTGAAACCCACTTCAGATTCATCGAGAATTACAAACGGGCAGTGAATTTTAGTAACAAGAGATGAGGAAACTCAAGAAGGGAGATGGACAGAAGAAACTGGACCCACTTGTGCACGAAATGTTGAGTCAAATTAGTGGTGTTATTTCCGTTCTCAGCTTCACATCAGGAACACTAAATAATAGTTTCCAGAGAGAGATTTGGGAAAAAACTGGTGAAAAGGATAGGACAGAGGTACAAGGGAGGTGGTGGTGGGGTCCATAACCTCGAGGACAAACATTCATCGTGAAAACCGTTCCGTAATTAACTGCGCTAACACAGCCAGATTTTTTTGTTTAAAAAAAAAACACAGCAAGAATTTTAAATTTTTTTAACCTTAATTGGGTGCATTTTTTGAACGTCCAAAGATCAAACATCTCGAGAATTACATAAAAGAGCGTCCAAGAATTCAAACTTATTATGGATTAATTTTTTTTCACTTTAATCATCACTTGTAAGAGTTGTGGCATAATTCATTCGATGGGGGACCGAAGAATAATATAAAAAAGTTGTTGGTGTAGGAGCGATCACTGTATATTGCGCATATACAGTCAGTTATTTTTATATAATATATTGTATTATAATAAATATTTATAAAAATTATTTTATTTTTGAATAATTTTGTCTTTTATTATTCGAATTATAAAATATAATAGGTTTTTTGGTATTTTATTTATTTAAATTGTTTATATTTTTAAATTATTAAAGAAGTTTGTGTTTTTAATTTTAGATTGATATGTTTTGTTTTATATTATGCGGGTATTCGTAGATTACAAAAAATTGTCATAATAATATTGAAATTATTAAAAATGCTTCACCAAAAAAGTTAGTTTAGGATGCTTTGCGTTATAATATAGTATATTATACATAAAATTCAAATTGCGTGAAATATATACAAAAAATATCATTTGGCACACGATTCTTTTGTATATTATATAATAATAAATAATAATCACCTTCTGTATTTTTTTTTTGAAAGGGCCTGCTGTATTTTGATATTTCTTCAATTTTCTAAAACTCTTATTTCATCTAATTAATAATATGGCATTTTAATTTTTTTTAACATTTAAAATTTGAAAAACATATAATAATTATATCTTTTAGCATAACAAAATGTTAAAATAAACACAGGATACTTTATACAAAAATGAAAATGTATTTATTGTACATTTAATACACATGCACATGTTAAGTGCGAAAAATCGATAGTACATACAACCTTCGAAGACAAGAGTCTAACCGTCTACTTGAAAAATAAATTTCAGATTTTTGTATTCATTTTTATTATCTAGTTATATTGCACAATAATGGACGCTAAGCTTGACTTCTAATTTTTTTTCTTGTCATAAAAAATAATATATTAATTACGAAGCAAATATGAAACAGTTGGGTTAAAGCCTAAATTACAAAATAGCATAACCAATAAAGCTGTAACAAAGCCATATGCCTTCCATTGGAAGGAGCTAACCAACCTTCGTACCAAAGCATATGAAAAGTAAGGCAAGACGAGGGAAGATCATCTGAACTACAAAACTGAAGTTTGAAGCTGGTATAGACCGTGATAGGCCCACACGGGTACATCTTACCATATATTAATAATAATACAAATAAAATATTCCTAATGCATGATGAATAAATCCCCCAAAAATAGTAGTTAAACCACCGGGACACTGCTCCTAGGGATAGCATAAAAAAAGCCCTAAAAGACATAATGGTATTAATCATCAAATATGATTAATATACCAAACAGTAGTTGTTTCTTGGTAGCTATTAATCATCAAATATGATTAATACACGACAATTTATATGATTAATATACCATACATTTTTTAATAATTAATTAACTTCCCAACAAGCTTTTTCTTACAATTATCTAGCACCACAACTTTCTCCATGCCTCTTTATGATACGTAAATGATTTTTTAAATATATTTTTGAGTAAAATTTTCATCCAAGTTTAGAAATTATCACAGCACTTACAGTTTTCAAGATAATTCTTTATTGGTTTTTTTTCTTTTCAGATAATAATTTTTAATTGAGACCCACACAATCTGGTGAAAATCGGCGGAGACCCTAATCAAAGTTTCGCCCTTGAATTAATTGCAGGATAAAAACAGAGGTAGACCAAACAAGGAAAGCGATGGAGTGATCGCTCTCATCAGTTAAAAAAATGTATTTTCTCAATATTAATATTCCAACTTCCAAGTTTAAATATTGTTTCCAATCCATGAATATGAGGACCAATATTTGATGACAATTCAGATGTATTTTTTGGCATCATGTGCCGAGATGCACACTATATATGCGACTTCTATAAGGAGTGTGCATGGACGGGTTTAAATGATCTTTTGTCCCTATATTTGAGGATTTTTATCGATACAACCTAAACTCGAACCAACAAGGTTTTTTCGATGTTGTACGAAAGATACTATCCTTGGGATATGACCTGTTATGCTTCACAGATGCTTATCAGGGTACTACCAAATAATATTGGCCAGAGAAGATTAGGATAAAGTCAATTTTATTATTCTTTGTAGGAACTTACTTATATGGGCAAGCCTTTCGACCTCAAAAAATGCATGATTCCACATACCTGAGGTTGACAGATAAAGTCTTCAAAGCTCAGATCAGGCGAAATATTGAAGTTTATGTCGACAACATTCTGGTTCAATCAAAGAGCAAGTCGGATATCATACCCGACCTAGAAGAAATATTTGTCACTCTGAATAGGTTTGGACTAAAGTTGAATCCTGTCAAATATGTGTTCGGGGTCTGAGGAAGAAAATTCATGGATACATGGTAACAGAAAGAGGAATAGAGGTGAATCAAGAGAAGGTGAAGGCAGCACGGGACATGTCTTCACCCAAAAATGTGAGGGAGGTTCAGAGGTTGACGGGACGAATTGCAGCTTTGGCCCAAGTTCATATCCAGGTCAGCTCATAGAAGCTATCCATTTTTTTCAAGGTCTAAGAATGGAAGTCTACCGCACTAAAATTGTCCAAGCCTATAACAATGAGTGCAGACTCGAAGCTTTCAGGTGGGCGATCGTGTGCTAGAGAAAATTCAACCAGTGGGAGATGTCGGAAAGCTAGACGCCGGGTAGGAAGGACCATACAAGATAGTGCATAAGCTAAGCTCGAGGGCTTATTCTCTTGAGGATGGACAATGTCGGCATTTGAAAGACCTTGAAATGCTTTCCATCTCAAAAAATATTACCCTTTAGCAATCGTATACTTTATTTTATTTTACTTTGTATTTCCAATGTAAACTCAAGATTGGAAGTTTGAATCAAAGTATTATTTTCCTATCTTTTATGGTATATTTTTCTTACCCAGCATAAGACAATACCAACACTTGGAAAATAGGCTTACAATTCAAATATAGGTCTAGACATGGCCAAGGTTTAATTAAAACCGTGGCCCGACCGAACCCGAAAATGGGTCAACGGATCGGTTACTCGTTGATCCGGTTCGACAGGTCCAAACCGTAACCGGCCAGCCTATGGCCAGGCTGGTTACGGTTCATTGGGTATTGAACCCGTGAACCGCCGATTGGGTTTTTTTTTAAAAAAAATTAAAATTTGAAACTAATATGTATTGATATATGATTTAACTCTTGACCTCCAACTTAGATGATTAAGTTCCATCCACTAAGCTATAGAACTTTGCTGAGCTTATTTTGGTATCATAATTATATATTTGAAACTAACGTATATTGATGTAGTATTGAACCATTGACCTCCATCTTAGATGAGAAGTTCTACACTGAGCTATAGAACCTTGTTGAGCTAATTTCGGTATTATAATTATATATTACCTAGCAGACGATTTAAACGCGTTGTGATGTGTGTAACATAATAACTAAATATTATATAGTGACATATATAAATCAAAATTATCAAGTGATAAGTATCTATCATTTTTCAATAATTATTTGGTATTATATTAATAGGGGAATGAAAAAAACTTACATTCCTAAATATAATCCTGCAAAATTGGAGCAACTCTGCAACAAACTTAATATAGAAAATGCCAAATAAAATCATAAAGAAGAAAAAGAAGAGGTAATGCTTAATAAATAAAATACTAACAAAACTGTAACAATCTATATAGTCCCATTGAAATGTGAGTTAATGTTGTTTTCCTGAGTTGAAAATTTAGAATTTTTATATTTCTTTTTCCATCAAGTAATGATGCTTAACAAACTCATTTGATTATTCAAAATTGAATTACTTCACGTTATTTATGGTTGATCGATGGAGGAAAAAAACACATTAAACCGTAATTGTAACCGGCGGTTCACGAACCGTAACCAGAACTGTTTATGAAGGTTTCCAGTTAAGGGTTGAGTTTTTTGAACCGTCTAATCGAGGGTTTCGAACCGTGGTCATGCCAATAGAGGTCGGCTATGTATAAAGTCCATATGAATGAGGCCCTGACACAATAAAGCCCAATGAATTAGACCCTGGCACACTTTAAATACAGATAAGCCTCCTCAGGTCGGCTATATATAAAGATCAGTTAAATGGGGCTCTAGCGCATAAAGCCCGGGTGAATGAGCCTTGACACTATGAAGACCAAGGTGAATAGGCCCTAGCACCATAAAGCAAAATGAGACACTGACACGATAAAGCTCAGGTATATGAGGTCCTGACAC